>MCJB01037719.1:6804-62909 GCA_002018475.1 Nicotiana obtusifolia | reverse complement strand
ACGGAAATGCAATTATCTCAATACTCCGAGATCGTATTGACAAACGGTTTAAAGCATTGAAAACTAGACTCATAGACCTTTAATTTGGTAGGTAGATCACCCCGTAATTCCTTGTAAATTGGGAGAAAATTGCAGAAACATTTTACCTATCGTTTAAGTAAAATTGTGAACCTAAGTTGCGACAACTTTTGTCGACTTTTGTTTCATAACTCGTTTGACTTCAAGACTTATGAAACGGATATCATATCATTCAAATACCTTAAAACATGACATATTGGTAATGTTAAACACCTCTCGATTTTCCCAAAAACGCGAGTTACAACATCCTTAACTCGTTTATCCTCTAATACTTGTTAACCGCCCTTATACACCTTTGCATCGTTTAGGACCAATAGGACTAAACTCTTATTGTCTCAAAGGTAATTCTCTTCTCGAACCAAGGTAGACTATCTTACGGTGTAATATAACACGTACAAATATGGGTTATAACATACACTTTGACTTGGGTGGTCAAAAATGTCACCGTTTCTAATTAGGTGACTTTTTTGTCACCTAAACTTAAATCTTCCCTCTTTTTTCTCCTCCCTCTTCCACTGCTCTGACCGCTGCCTCCCGTCGGAATTTGCCACGGGCGGCGGCCAACCTTCAAACACCCCCAAATTATCACCATACACTCTCATCAACCTCCTCTCTTCGAATCTACAAACCAAATTTCTTAAAAACCCCTCAAACTCCACGATTAGTAGATCTAGGAAATCCTAACCACCGCTTATTTTCTAAATTCGTGAAGCTCCGGTCACCTTCGCCCCATAACACATACATGAATGAATAGAGCTTTACGATACCTACTCTTTCCCCCCCTAATTTCACCCATAAACCCCGACCTCCACCACTGTCGACCTCCGGCTACCACCACCACAGTCACCCCTAAACCACCGTTGTTATGCCTAAAGCCCTTTTCCTTCATGCCTTCGGACTGACTCCAAACATCCTTTCTTGTTGGTGATGAAAATCGCAGCCAAAATTCTAGTTTTCCGACATTCAAGGCTACGATTTCCACCAATAAAAAAGACGTGCTTGATAGTCGAGCTCGTGTCGCGGCTGTTCTACTGCGCTCTGATGACCTGAGCCAATTTTTGGATCCCCAAACATTGGTAAAGTCCTCCCTTCCCTGATTCTAGCTACTAGTTTAGTTTTTAGATTTAGTTTTATTTCTTGTTTGTGTTTCTGTGGTTGTCCATTGTGTTATGAGAGTAGTCGTCTAGTTTCGGATAGTTTAGTCGTATATATGTTCTAGTTTAGCAATATTATTTTGTTCTTTGCTACTGATTATGTCAACTAGGGCAGTCATTTTATTGGTTTAGATTCATGTATATTAGTTTGAATTATTATTGGTTCAGGTTATTTAGATTGTGCTTTAGATTCAATTAGCTGATTAGCATATTGTTTATATTGTCGTTGTCTTTTGTAAGAAACTTCTTTTCCCTAATTTCAGTAATTAGTTTAGTTTTAAAGTTTAGTTTTGTTTCTTGTTTATGTCTCTATGACCATCCATTGTATAATGAGATTGATCTGTCACACCCCAACTTTGGGGAGTGTGACCGGCACTCGGCACTCGAATGTTGAGGGATATCTCAACTCTCAAAATAATTTAGCCATAACTCGCCTTAACTGTCATTTACCGTGGTCCGAGATGTACTTGCTGCACCTGACTCAGCAATACCTGAAGTCTGGAACAAATGGGGTTATCGGGCTTTCATATCTTCTTCAGCCTCCCACGTCATCTCTTCTACATTATTATTCCGCCACAATACCTTAACCGAAGCCACCTCCTTAGTTCTCAATTTACGAACTTGACGATCTAAGATGGCGACAGGAAATTCCTCGTACGACAAGTCCTCAGTAATTTGAATATCCTCAATAGGGGTGATATGAGAAGGATCTCCTAAGCATTTACGAAGCATGGAGACATGAAAGACCGGATGGACTGCCTCTAGCTCTGGTGGCAAATTAAGTTTATAAGCAACTTGGCCAATTCTCTGCACGATCTGATACGGCCCGACATACCTGGGGCTAAGCTTGCCTTTCTTGCCGAATCTCATTATGCCTTTCATAGGCGATACCTTCAAAAATACCCAATCTCCCACGGCAAACTTCAGATCTCTACGTCGGTTATCTGCGTATGACTTCTGTCGGCTCTGAGCTGTTAATAACCTTTCTTGAATTAACTTAACTTTCTCTACCGCTTGTTGCACCAACTCAGGTCCTAATAGGTTTGTTTCACCGACATCAAACTAACCAATAGGGGACCTGCACTTCCGCCCGTATAAAGCCTCATATGGCGCCATCTGTATGCTAGAGTGGTAGCTATTATTGTAGGCAAACTCAATAAGTGGCAAATGATCTTCCCAGCTTCCTTTGAAGTCCAATACACAGGCTCGTAACATATCCTCGAGCGTCTGAATAGTACGTTCGGCCTGTCCGTCTATCTCTGGCTGGAAAGCTGTGCTAAGACTAATATGAGTACCCAACCCTTCTTGGAAAGATCTCCAGAAATTGGCTGTAAATTGCGCACCTCTGTCAGATATGATAGAAATTGGAACTCCATGTAATCGAACTACTTCTTTGATATACAATCTGGCATAATCTTCAGNATAAATACATATATAGCTAAGGCCAACAAGACTATATAGTGATGCCAACTGTACAGGGGGCCGACAAGGCCATGCAAAACATATATACACTGACAACTGGTCTGCAAGCCTCTAAAAGAGCAACACAATATCAACAAGTCGGGATAGGGCCCCGACATACCCCAAAACAATACATATATATATGCATCTGTACCTATAGACTCACAACCAGTAACTTCGAAGAAGTGGAGTGCGACACTCAACCGCTGATCTCAGTGTCCTACTGCGGAGGCACGCCGGCCTGTCTATCAGCACCTGTGGGCATGAACACAGCGCACAAAAGGCGTCAGTACGAAATATGTACTGAATATGTAGGGCGGCAAGGACAAGCACAAATAAGGTAAATAATATGAGAAGAGATTTACAAATAACCTGAATCTCTGTTCAAAGCCACTGAGGGCGACCATATCCACAACATAAATGTAAATGCGTGCTCGAAAAATCATTCCTCACTGTGGAGGTATATATATCATATCATATAACAATAATAATAAATCCCTTTGCGGGGTGAGCTCATCATCACAACATCATCTCTGCCCAACTGATCAGTGGCAATGCACAGCTACGTGCCTACCCGGCCGCCTACAACTCGGTAAAGAAGAAACATGTCTAGGTGCACATATAAGTGCCTACACGGCCGACTATAGCGCGGCTCGGTAATGAAAATAAACACACATATATATATACATAAGTGCAATGCAAGACCGACCTCAGAAGAGATATCATGACAAGAGTCGAAGTGACCTATTGTCGTTATCCTTCGACTATCTTTATTGTCCCTACGTCCTTTGGTTTCCAACCATGAGACAACCAGCAGAAGAAACATGGAATTTACGTAGTACGGATTTATTTGAAGTAGACATCATGTTCAAGCTATCAATAACCATGATCAATATGGACGTCGGAAAAAGAACGAACAAAAGAATTTTAATTCTCTTTGAGTGATGAACAAGGAAGGATGAGAATACTTAAATCTTCTTCGATATGAGTCATTCATGTGAAAAGGGTAGATTTAATCATATTTATCAATTTGGAGTGGAGCAGTTCGAATTTGATGAAACAATCCAATAAACGTTCATTCGAGTTCTAGTCATGCCGAAAGATATAAAGAAGGACCCTACATACCTCGTTGATAGAGCTATACGCGTCTTCCGGGTCCTTGAATACCTTATGAATGGCTACCTACACAAAATGAACTATTCGATATCAAATCAAACTCATAGCTCATGAGTGTCTTCACTTAGACATTTAAGCAAGCAAATCGCGGGCATAAGTTCGTAGGCTCTTTTGTAGCTCAATTTTCCCGCAAAGCACTACAAAATTCTTACTTTCTTACTCCCCCTCATCAGTTCCATCCTATCCATACCACCATAACTCCAAGCAACATGTTAAAACTACATAAAACAGCCCAACAAGAAAGCCAAGTCCATAAGACTTCATAAGAATCGCAAAAGCTCATTCTATGGGGGTTTCTACCCAATTTCTAGGTTTAATTACTTGTAAGGCTCAAAGAGATGAAGATAAGGTTAAATCATACCTTAAAAGTTGAATAATACTCTATAACTTGAGTTATTTCAAGACAAAGCTTTCTTCCGAAAATCAAAACAACGAGAAGTCTACGATATTATGATTGTCATGTGATTCCTTATGTTGTAATCACTTGATTTGCCTTTGAAATTGATTGTGATTGATGGAGAATAATTTGGGAGAGTATAAGGGCTGATCTAGGGTTTCGTCTTGATGAAAATGAGGGCCAAAAACGTTGGAGGCCTCAATTTATATCACTTAAGTGGAGCCCACTGTTCTGTGGTAGTTTGCACCCTTGTACGGAAATGCGAATTTCTCTCTACTCGGATGTCGTATCGACAAACGGTTAATTGCGCTGGAAACTAGACTCGTAGACCTTCGATTTGATAGGTGGATAACCCCATAACTACAAGTATATTGAGAGAAAAGCTCTTTCACATTTGACCCAAATTTCAGTGAAATTTACAAGCGTAACTTGCGACAAATTTTTTTCAACTTCCGTGTCACAACTCATTTGACTTCAAAACTTAACGTATGAATATCATCCTATTTAAATACCTCAAAAAAAAAACCTTCTTACCATGTTAGCAACCTTACGATACGACAACGCACGAACACACAAGGTGTAACATGATCGATTAATTTCGGATAGTTGGTAGTTTATATTAATTGAGTTAGCTATATTATATTGTTCCTTTTTACTAGTTTGTTCAATCATTGTTATTTTTTATTTGTTTGGTTTCCATTAGTTTATATGTTGATGTTATTTTGGTTTTAGTATTTAGAGACGTGTTAGTTTAGTAGCTTGTTTGGTGGGTTTGATGGCTATGTTGTTGCATTCTGAATTCTGATTAGTGGTAGTTTATAATGGGGACTGTCTTGTTTGTTTTAGGTTTTGAATATTTGAGTTAAATGAGAGGAAAGAGGAAGAAAGGAAGAGTACTTGAGTGTAGAGTCTATGGTTTGGTTGCTTTTGTTGTTTCAAAAGCTATTTGGAGTACTCTATTCATAGTTGGTAAAAAATTTGTCTTTGGGGCAACTTTTGACCAAAAAATCTATCTTTTGAATAGTTTGGACATATTTTTGATGGAAAATCTGTCCTTTAGACAGATTGATAATAATAATTCAAGGTCTACTTCTCCTATAAAGAGAGGGTCTTCCTTTCAATTAAAAAGGAGACACTTTATCACACTTAGAAGAGGATAATTTTTACACACTGAAGTTGAACACACAACTTGAGAGAAAAAAATACAACATCTGAATATCCTTGATTAGGAAAAATGGAGTGCTTTTGAGTGATTTTTGTTCCGAGTACAACTTAATCAAAAACACTTAAGCTCTTGAAGCTAGTCTTGAATTTTTCTTTTCTAAAGTTGCTAAGGTTCTGGGGTTTAATTTGGAGTTTTTTTCTGTGCTGTCTTGTTACTGTTTTGTTGCTGTTTCGCTGCTAGAAGTTTGGCTGTGTTCATTAGTTTGCTCTTCCAACAATTTCTTCTTTGCTGTATTTATTTTCTGCAATCCAAGTACCCTTTTAACTCCTGTAATTTCAGATTTTCCTTTTAAATAACAGTGAAAGTAACTTGAGCTTATTTTGATGTTTAAGCATCTCCGAATTGATGTTTAGCTTGACAAAAATAAGAGTTCATGTGATACAATTATGTGTCGAGCCTTAACTCTATTATAATGTGTATATATAATTCCTTAGGATGTTCTTGTAATGACCCGCCTGGTCGGTTTGAGAGTATTAGTCCTGATTCCCTATTTATTGCTCCCTCTATTTCAATTTGTGGTTATGTGACTTACCAAGACGCTCGGTGTCGGGTTCGAGTGAGTTTCGGCGTAAAATGGGACATATAGTCCATGCAAGGAAGTTTAAGTCGTAGGAGTTGATCGTAGTTTGACTTGTGTGAAAATGACTCCAGATTAAAGTTTTGTCAGTTCCAATAGATCCCTATGGGGATTTTGGTCTTAGGAGCGCGTCTGGATGTTGATTTGGAGGTCTATAGGTCATTTCAGCGTTAATTGGCGAAAATTGGAAAGTTAGAAGATTTTTGGAAAGTTTGACCGGTAGTGAACTTTTTGATATCAGGGTCAGAACTCCAATTCTGGAAATTAGAGTAGGTTCATAATGTCAAATATGACTTGTGTGTAAAATTTGAGGTCAATCGGACTTGATTTAATAGAGTTCAACATCGAATGTTAAAGCAGGAGTTCAAAAGTTCATTAGGCTTGAATCAATGCGCAATTCGTAGTTTTAGCGTTGTTTGATCTGATTTGAAGACTCAACTAAGTTCATATGATATTTTAGGAATTGTTGGTATAATTGGTTGAGGTCTCCGGTGCCTCGAGTGTGATTCTGACCATGTTCGGTGCATTTCTAAACATTTTGATTGCTGAAATTTGGTGCGTCTGGTTTCCTCCTACGCGTTTGCGAAGGTTTTATCGCATTCACGAAGTTGTTCCTGCATTCGTGTAAAGTCTTCTGAGATGGCTGGGAATTTAACCTTCGCGTTCGCAAATATGGCCACGCATTCGCGAAGGGGTCAGGCCTTGGTGCTATGCGATCGCATACTAGGTCACGCGTTCACGAAGAAGAGAAAACGGATGCAGTGGGCCTCACGCGTTGGCCTACGCGTTCGCGAGTGAGGCTCTGTGTTCGCGGGGGCTTGGGATCACTAGTCAGCGCGTTTGCGAGAGGACCCTCGCGTTTGCGTAAGAAAAATTTTGGCAGTAACATTTTTGTGCTTCGCGAACGTGAGGCAATTTTTGCGTTTGTGCAGAAGGATTTAACTGGGCAGCAGATTTCCAAAATCGAGCATGTATGTCATTTTTCACCATTTGGACTTGAGAGCTCGGATTTAGGCGATATTTTGGGAGATTTTAAGAGGGATTGTTGGGGGAAGAGTTCCTAATTCATTTTTGTTTAATTTCCAATAATCCACCTTCGATTTCTTCATCTAATTAGAGATTTGGGGTGGACAAATTGGCAAAAAATTGGAAAAGTTCTTGCTGAATTTTTGGATTTTGAATGTCTAAATGAGGTCGGATTTGGATAATTCTTGTATAGTTGGACTCGACATCGAATGGGTGTTCGGTTTTTGTAATTTGAACAGGTTCCGAGATGCGGGCATGTGTCGATTTTTTGGAGCGATTTTTTAATTTCTTTAGTAAAATCATAATTTCATTATTTAGATTAGTTTCCTATAGTTATATTTACAGTATATAATTGCTTTTGGCTAGATTTGAACCGTTTGAAGCCGAAAAATCGAGAGAAAGGCCTTCTTATTGATTGATTGAGCGAGGTTTGAGGTAAGTGACTTGTCTAACCTTGTGTGAGGGAAATTTCCCTTAGGACTTGGTACTGTTATGGTAATTTGCAATATGTGAAGGCCGTCTACGCGAGGTGATGAGTGTGTACTCTGGCTAAATGTTGAAAATCCTGTTTCTGCTAAGTAGTTTCCTTTTATTTCCTTAATCGAGTTACTCTAGCATGTGTAATCATGTTTAGCCTAATTTCATTTGTCTACGTGTCTTATCTCTTATTTGCAATTTGTACAACATGCTTAGTTGAGTTACCTGCTTCCTTGATTTTGTGTTCATTATTTAACTGTGGAATTCTTTGCCTGAAATATCATTGTTACATTTGTTATGTTTTGATTCATGATTATTGTTGAGGCGATTTGTTTGGTTGTAGCACGAGGTTTCTGCCGTGCGGATTGTTACTGTGGCATGAGGTTTTTGCCGTGCGAATTGTTATCATAGCATGAGGTTTCTGTCGTGCGGATTGTTACTGTGGCACGAGGATTCTGCCATGCGGATTGTTATTGTAGCACGAGGTTTCTGCGTGCGAATTGTTACTGTGGCACGGGGTTTCTGTCGAGCGGATTGTTATTGTGGCACGAGGTTTCTCCCGGGCGGATTGTTATTGTGGCACGAGATTTTTGTCGGGCGGTTGTTATTATAAGGAGAGATTGTGAGATATTTACTTTTGGGATTACGAGGCGGTACCTCGAGAGTTGCCATGTTGATTTCCTCTATTTGTTGTATTGTTGTTTGTTGATGTTGTTCCTTAACTTGTAGGATTCTTGCTTCCTTACGTGTCGTATTTGTTTTTCTTGATTCTGTGTTGTTACCTTCTGTAAAATTCTATTGTAACACTCCTATGTCACTTTTATTACATCATTATATCTTCTGTCTTGTTTCTTATTTTTCCCAGTAGGCTCTGACCTGACCTCGTTACTACTCTACCGAGGTTTAGGCTTGGCACTTATTAGGCACCGTTGTGTACTCATACTACGCTTCTGCACATATTTTTGTGCAGATCCAGGTGCATCCTATCAGCCTCGATATTAGAGTGTGGTGCTGTTACTTGGATATTTCAAGGTACACCTGCCCGCATAGCTGGCCTTGGAGTTTCCCTCTGCCCCGTCTTTTTTTTGTTTCTTTATGTTTTGATAGAGAGAGATATTTGGGATATTTGCAACATTGTATCTAGCGCTTGTGACTTATATTTATTGGGTTTTGGGAGTTTATATTTTGAGTTGCAGATTCCATTTATTACAGTTGTTGACGTTTTGAGACTTAGCTAAATATTTCAGTTATTTCACATTCTTGTTAGGCTTACCTAGTCTTAAAGACTAGATGTCGTTACGTCATCCTACAGAGGGAAAGTGGGTCGTGACAAGTTGGTATTAGAGGTCTAGGTTCAAATGTATTATGAGTCACAACCACGTTTCGTAGAGTCTCGCGGATCGGGTTTGGGAGGCTATAGAACTGTTAGGAAATCCTTCACATTCCTTTTTGTGTGATATTTTTGACTTCAGATTCTAAATTTCTGTCTTTCTATTCTCTCACAGATGGTGAGAATACGTAAAGCTGAATTAGATGACTAGACACTTGCGCCCCCTGCTAGAGTCGAGAGAGGCCGGGGCTGGGGTAGAGGCTGAGGAAGTCCACGTGGTACAGTCAGAGCACCCCTACGAGCTGCTATAGAGGAGCCACCAGTAGCTTCAGTTGGAGGGCAGGCACCTTAGACGTCTGTTACTGCACCAGCTCTTCAGGAGACTCTCGCCTAGTTTCTGAGCAAGTTCAACATTTTGGCTCAGGCAGGGTTGATACCACTTGCTCCTGCCACATCTCTAGCCGGGAAAGGAGCACAGACTCCCCTCCCCCCGTACCCTAGAACAGCAGGTCCAGGTCGACTAGGTTCCAGAGGTCATACCAGTGCAGCTGGTAGCCCCAGTTTAGCCCGAGGTTAGGGCATCAGTTTCTGAGGAGGAGCAGCTCGGGCTCGAGAGGTACAAGAAGTACCACCCTCCTACTTTCAGTGGCTTGGCGTTAGAGTATGCCTATGGTTTTCTTGAGGAGTGCCACCGTATCCTCCATACTATGGGTGTTGCGGATCCTAGTGGGGTTGCTTTCACTATGCTCCAGCTTAGAGGAGCGGCCTATTAATGGTGGCGAGCATATGAATTAGGTAGTCCGAGAGTTGGAGATGGATATCGCATACCAGAAGGTAGTGGTGATTGCTAGGAGATTGGAGGTTATGCTAACTCGGGAGAGAGGAGAGAGAGGCCAAGAGGTCTCGAGAGTCCGGCACCTATAGTGGTACTAGTGCCCACAACTTGTTAGGGTAGGAGCTATGTGAGTCGCCCTGTTCATTCAGCACTTCCAGCTGTCAGCGGTATTTCGAGCAGTCTTAGGCCCCAGGCTCCCTATTATGCACCGCCATTGTCTAGTGCACCTCCTGCGCTTGGGTGTTTTCAGCAGTCAGTCCAGCCGATCAGGCCCAAGCCAGCCACAGCAGCCACGCCCTCCGAGAGCTTGCTTTGAGTGTGGTGACACTCTTCATATGGTGAGGGATTGCCCAGACTTAGGAGGGGTGCACCTCCACAGACCACTCAGGCACCGCGTGCTCCACCGGGTCCTCAGGCTATTGTTACAGCACCAGTTACCACTCCACCTACACAGCTAGCTCGAGGTGGAGGTCGAGCAGGTAGAGGTCGCCCTATAGGGGGAGACCAAGGAAGATATTATGCCCTTCCTGCTAGGACGGAGGCAGTTGCATCCGACTCTGTCATCATAGATATTGTTCCGGTCTGTCATAGAGATGCATCCGTCTTATTTGATCCAGGTTCCATTTATTCCTAGGTGTCATCTTATTTTGCTTTATATTTGGGTATATCCTGTGATTCTTTGAGTTCTCCTGTCTATGTGTCTACGTTCGTGCGAGATTCTATTGTTGTTGACCGTGAGTATCGATTGTGTTTGGTTGTTCTTATTATTTTTGAGACCAGAGCCGATTTATTGCTGCTCAGTATGGTGGATTTTGATGTTATTTTGGGCATGGACTGGTTGTCGCCCTATCATTCTATCCTTGATTGTCACGCCAAGACGGTGACATTGGCTATGCCAGATCTACCACGGTTAGAGTGGAGAGGTACTTTAGATTATGTTCGCAACAGGGTTGCGCAGCCGATGGTCGAGAAGGGGTGTGATGCGTATATGGCATATGTGAGGGATGTTAATGTTGATACTCCTACCGTCGAGTCAGTTCCGGTAGTGAGGGATTATCCGGATGTATTTCCGGCAGATCTTCCGGGCATGCCGCCCAATAGGAATATCGATTTTGGTATTGATTTGTTGCCAGACACTCTGCCCATTTCTATTCCACCCTATCGTAGGCCCTAGCAGAGTTGAAAAAGTTAAATAACAGTTGCGAGAGTTGTCTGATAAGGGTTTCATTCGGCCCAGTGTGTCGCCTTGAGGTGCTCCAATCCTATTTGTAAAGAAGAAAGATAGTTCTATGCGAATTTGTATTGATTATCGCCTATTGAACAAGGTTACAGTGAAGAACATGTATCCATTACCACGTATTGATGACATATTTGATCAGCTTCAGGGTGCTAGAGTGTTATCTAAGATCGACTTGCGTTCAAGCTATCATCAGTTGAAGATTCGGGAGCCAGATATCCCGAAGACTGCCTTCAGGACTTGATATGGTCATTACGAGTTTCTTGTGATGTCTTCTGGGCTGACCAAAGCCCCAGCAACATTCATGTACTTGATGAATTGTGTATTTCAATGCTATCTTGACTCGTTCGTCATTGTGTTTATTGACGACATTCTAGTATACTCTCGGAACCGGGAGGATCATAAGCAACACTTGAGGATTATGCTTCAGACCTTGAGAGAGAAAAAGTTATATGTGAAAATTTTGAAGTGTGAATTCTGGCTAGATTAAGTGGCATTTTTGGGTCACGTAGTATCGAGCGAGAGGATCAAGGTAGATCTGAAGAAGATTGAAGCAGTAAAGAGTTGGCCCAGACCATCCTCAGCTACGGAGATCTGAAGTTTTCTTGGCTTGGCAAGGTATTACCATCGATTTGTAGAGGGTATCTTGTCTATTGCAACACCTATGACCAGCTGACTTAGAAGGGTGTTCCGTTCAGGTAGACCGAGAGTGTGAGGAGAGCTTCCAAAAACTCAAGATTGCTTTGACTACAACCCTAGTGTTGGTATTGTCTACTGGTTGGGGGTCCTATGCGGTGTATTGTGATGCGTCGCGCATTTGTCTCGGCGCGGTGTTGATGCAGGATAGTAGGGTGATTGCCTACGCGTCTAGACAGTTGAAGGTGCATGAGATGAACTATCATGTCTATGACCTCGAGTTAGCAGCTATTGTTCATGCCTTTCAGATCTGGCGGCATTATTTGTATGGCGTTCCTTGTGAGGTCTATGCTAATCACCGGAGTCTACAAAATCTATTTAAATAGAAGAATCTTAACTTGCGGCAACGGAGGTGGTTGGAGTTGCTTAAGGACTATGATATCACCATTCTATATCATTCCGGGTAGGCCAATGTGGTGGCCAGTGCCTTGAGTCGCAAGGTGGAGAGTTTGGGTAGCTTAGCATATCTACCGGTAGCAGAGAGGCTATTAGCCTTAGATGTTCAGGCCTTGGTTGACCAATTTGTTAGATTAGATGTTTCCGAGCCGAGTTTTGGCTTGTGTGGTTTCTCAGTCTTCTCTTTATGATCGTATCAAAGAGCGTCAGTATGATGACCCTCATCTGCTTGTCCTTAAGGACACGGTGATGCCAAGGAGGTCACTATTGGAGAAGATGGTGTATTACGGATGTAGGGCAGGCTATGTGTGCCCAATGTAGATGGCTTGCGTGAGCTGATTCTCCAGGAGGCTTACACTTCCCGAAACTCCATTTATCCAGGTGCCGCGAAGATGTATCAGGACTTTAGGCAACACTACTGGTGGAGGCGGAAGGAGAAGGACATAGTGGAATATGTAGCTTGGTACCTAAATTGTCAGCAGGTGAAGTGTGAGCATCAGCAGCCTGGAGGATTGCTTCAGAAGCTAAAGATTTCGGAGTGGATCACTATGGATTTTGTTGTGGGGCTCCCACGGATTCAGAGGAAGTTCGATGCAGTTTGGGTGATTGTGTATAAATTTACCAAGTCAACTCATTTCAATCCTATGGTTATTACTTACTCTTTGGAGTAGCTGGCTCAGGTTTACATTCGCGAGATTGTCAGCTTCATGGTGCCGGTATCTATCATCTCTAACTGGGGTATGCAGTTTACATCGTGGTTCTAGAGAGCCGTACAACATGAGTTGGGTACTCGGGTGGAGTCTAGTACAGTATTTCACCCTAAGACAGACGGACAGTCCGAGCGCACTAATCAGATATTGGAGGATATGCTTCGTGCGTGTGTGATGGATCTTGGGGGTTCTTTGGATCAGTTCCTGCCTCTTGCAGAGTTTGCCTACAACAACAGCTATCAGTCGAGCATTCAAATGGCCCCCTATGAGCCTTTGTATGGTAGACGGTGTCGGTCTCCAGTGGGTTGGTTCGAGCCGGGCGAGGCTAGGCTATTGGATACAGACTTGGTTTAGGATGCCTTGGAAAAGGTTTAATTGATTCAAGATCGACTTCATAAAGCCTAGTCTAGACAGAAGAGTTGTGCGGATCGAAAGGTTCGCGACGTCGCATTCATGGTTGGGGAGTGGGTCTTGCTCCGGGTTTCGCCCATGAAAGGTGTTATGAGGTTCGGGAGGAAGGGCAAGTTAAGCGCTTGGTATATTGGGCCTTTTGAGATTCTTGAGAGGGTTGGAGAGGTGGCTTACAGACTTGCACTACCACCTAGCCTCTCTTCAGTTCATCTAGTGTTCCATGTTTTCATGCTCGGGAAGTATCACGGCGATTTGTCTCATGTGTTAGACTTCACCTTAGTCCAATTGGACAAGGATCTATCTTATGTTGAGGATCCGGTGGCCATTTTGGACAGGCAGGTTCGAAAGTTGAGGTCGAAGAACATTGCGTTAGTTAAGGTCCAGTAGAGGAGTCAGCCAGTCGAGCATGCAACTTTGGAGACCGAGCATGATATGCGCAGCCGTTATCCTCATCTCTTTACCACTTCAGGTATGTCTCTATACTCGTTCGAGGACGAATGTTTGTTTTAAGAGCGGGAGGATGTAACGACCTGACCGACCGTTTTAAGAGTATTAGCCCCGATCCCTATTTATTGCTCCTTCTATTTCAGTTTATGGCTATGTGACTTGCCGAGGCTCTCGGTGTTGGATTCGAGTGAGTTTCGCCTTGAAATGGGACACAATCCCTTAAAAAGAAGTTTAAGTCGTAGGAGTTGACCGTAATTTAACTTGTGTGAAGACGACTCCAGAATGAAGTTTCATTGGTTCCAATAGCTCCATATGGTGATTTTAATCTTAGGAGCGCATTCGGATGTTGATTTAGAGGTCCTTAAGTCATTTCGGCATTAATTGGCGAAAGTTGGAAGATTTTTGGAAAGTTTGATCGGGAGTGGACTTTTTGATATCGGGGTCGGATTTCGATTCCGAAAGTTAGAGTAGATCCGTAATTTCAAATGGGACTTGAGTGCAAATTTGAGGTCAATCGGACTTGATTTGATAGGGTTCGGCATCGAATGTTGAAGTTAGGAGTTCAAAAGTTCATTAGGCTTGAATCGATGCGCAATTTTGGTTTTAGCGTTGTTTGATGTGATTTGAAGGCTTGACTAAGCTGAAAGAATCACTAGCTTATGCTCTGAGCCGAGTAGCAGGGGGCACGTGCAATCCCGTGTGAATCAACAAGGACCACCTTGCAAGGCTAAATACTTCTGGGTGACTGATAGCAAAGTAGTACCGTAAGGGAAGGGTGAAAAGAACCCCCATCGGGGAGTGAAATAGAACATGAAAGTGTAAGCTCCCAAGCAGTAGGAGGAGTCAGGGCTCTAACCGCGTGCCTGTTAAAGAATGAGCCGGTTCGTATAATTGGTTGAGGTCCCCGGGGTCTCGGGTATGATTCGAAACATGTTCAGCGCATTTCAGAACATTTTGATTGCTGAAATTTGGTGTTTGCAGTTTCTTCCTATGTGTTCGCGAAGGTGTCCCCGTGTTCGTGTAGAGTCTTCTGAGATGGCTGGAAATTTATCCTTCGCGTTCGCGAAGATGGCCACGCATTCGCGAAGAGGTCAGGTCTCTTGGTGCTATGTGATCGCGTACTGGGTCACGTGTTCGCAAAGAAGAGAAAACGGCTGGGGTGGACCACAAGCGTTGGCCTACGCGTTCGCGATTAAGGCTCTGCGTTCGCGGGGGCCTGGGATCACTGGTCATCGCGTTCGCGAGAGGACCCTCGCATTCGCGTAAGAGGAATTTGAGTAGTAACTTTTTTGTGCTTTGCGAACGCGAGATAATTTTTGCGTCCGCGAAGAAGGATTTAACTGGGCAGCAGATTTCAAAATCGAGTGTTTATGTCATTTTTCACCATTTGGACTTGAGAGCTCGGATTTAGGCGATATTTTAGGAGATTTTAAGAGGAATTGTTGGGGTAAGAGTTCCTATTCGTTTTTAGTTAATGTCCACTAATCTATCTTCGATTTCTTCATCTAATTAGAGATTTGGGGTGGTCAAATTGAGAAAAAATTGTAAAAGTTCTTAGACCGAATTTTTGGGTTTTGAAAAGCTAAATGAGGTCGAATTTGGATAATTCTTGTATTGTTGGACTCGATATCGAATGGGTGTTCGATTTTTGTAATTTTGGTTGGGTTCCGAGACGCGGGCCTAGGTCGACTTTTTGGAGCGAGTTTTCAATTTCTTTGCTAAAATCATAATTTCAATATTTAGATTAGTTTCCTATAGTTATATTTATAGTATATAATTTCTTTTGATAAATTTGAGCCTTTCGGAGCCGAAAAATCAAGGGAAAGACCTTATTGATTGATTGAGCGAGGTTTGAGGTAAGTGACTTGTCTAACTTGTGTAGGGGAAATTCCCCTTAGAATTTGGTACTGTTATGGTAATTTGCAATATGTGAAGGCCGTGTACGCGAGGTGACGCGTGCGTACTCGGGCTAAATGTTGAAAATTCGATTTCTGCTAAGTAGTTTCCTTGTATTTCCTAATTGAGTTACTCTAGCATGTGTAGTCATCATGTTTAGCCTAATTTCATATATCTACGTGTCTTATCTCTTATTTGCAATTTGTACAACATGCTTTGTTGAATTTCCTGCTTCCTTGATTTCGTATTCATTATTTAACTGTGAAATTCTTTGCCTGAAATATCATTGTTTCATTTGTTATATTTTGGTTTCCGTGATTATTGTTGAGGTGATTTGTTTGGCTGTGGCACGAGGTTTCTACCGTGCGGATTTATTGTGGCACGAGGTTTCTGTCGTGCGGATTGTTATTGTGGCACGATGTTTCTGTCGTGTGGATTATTATTGTGACACGAGATTTCTGCCGTGCGTATTGTTATTGTGGCACGAGGTTTCTGTCGGGCGCATTGTTATTGTGGCACGAGGTTTCTACCATGCGAATTGTTATTGAAGCATGATGTTTCTGTCGTGCGGTTGTTATTACAAGGAGAGATTTTGAGGTACCTCGGAAGTGCCCCTGTTGATTTTCTCTATTTACTGTATTGTTGTTTATTGTTGTTGTTCCTTAAATTGTAAGATTCTTGCTTTCTTACGTGTTGTATTTGTCTTTTTTGATTCTGTGTTGTTACCTTAATAAAATTCTATTGTAACACTCCCATGTCACTTTTATTATATTATTATATCTTCTCCCTTGTTTCTTATTATTCCCAATAGGGCCCTGATCTGACCTTGTCACTAATTACTCTACCGAGGTTAGGCTTGACACTTATTGGGTACTATTGTGGTGTACTCATACTGCGCTTCTGCACATATTTTTGTGCAAATCCAGGTGCATCCTATCAGCCTCGATATTAGAGTGTGGTGCTGCTACTTTGAGACTTCAAGGTACACCTGCCCGCGTCGCTGGCCTTGGAGTCCTTTGCCTCGTCTTTTCTTTGTTTCTTTATGTTTTGATAGAGAGAGATGTTTAGGATATTTGCAACATTGTATCTAACGCTTGTTACTTATATCTACCGGGTTTTGGGAGTTGTTTATACTTTGAGTTGCAGATTCCATTTATTATAGATGTTGACGTTTTGAGACTTAGTTGTTTTAGTTATTTTGTATTCTTGTTAGGCTTACCTAATTTTAGAGATTAAGTGCCGTCACGACATTCCTACGGAGGAAAAGTAGGTCGTGACAGGTGTGAAGGCCAATAATTATACATTCATGTTTAGATCTGCTTAGACAGTATAACTTACTTTTTATTGTGTCTGCAAATAAGTTTAATTAGTAGAAAGGGTTGTGTACCATTTAAATAAGCATGAGAAATGCTGTACATATAATTGTGTACAGCGTATGCTGGCCCTTCTTGCAGCATAGGATTCTTTAGTTCAACTATGAAATTTAATTTAGCGCCGCAATTGAAAATGAATGAGAAGCAATGATTCTTTTTAAGTTAGAAAAAAGTGAAGTTTATTCGTTAATTGAGTTGGAATTGTTTGAGCCGTTGGAAAGTGGAGTTTTGCTTCATTGTATTTCAGCTATTCTAGTCAATACTTTATTACATTTTTTAATCATTATTACGTTGTTTCTTTTTGGAATTGAATATTGAATTTCTAAGAATATTGGGTTAGGTTTCCTATAGTATTCATTAGCCTTGTTTGATAAGGCAACATGGAAACTGAGCTTTTACAAAGTTAGGTAATTTGGACATTAGAATTGAAGTAGGCCAGTGATTTTCGCTAACTTCAGTGGGCTGCAGGATGATGCTTTTTTTTTTTTTTATAAAAAGAGAAAAAAAGAAAAAGAAAAAAGAAGTTTGGACCCAAAGCTGAAGGGATAATTACATTCCTATACAGTATTTCAAAACTTATTATCCTCCCTACTTATCTTTTAATTAACTTATTACCCTCCCTACTCGACTTTTAATTAACTTATTACCTTCCCTACTCAACTTTTAATTTAATTACATAGGCATATACAATTTACCTATTATATACATTTAGGAATTTAATGAGTATTAATTAACTCCTAAAATTTCTCTAATGTACATATCCCACTCTCCCACGTTTCTCTCTCCAAACCCGTAATCTCTCCCTCCATTAACGCTCCCTTCAAGTTTTCTTCAAATTCTTTTTATAATCTCTCTCGATCTTTCTGAATTCTTTCTCTAAATCCAACGTTTCCTTCCCTTACAATGAAGAAGAAAGGTGTTTTGAAGAATAGCCCTATAAAATCTAATGTTGGTGATATTCCTACTTTTTATTTGGGTGTTTTGTCACAGGAATCACCCAAAAAAGTAGTGAAATCGGCCCATGCAAACCAGAGACAAAGTCCAAGCTTTCTCCTCGTGAAGCTAGGGCGGAAGCTCGAACAAAACTCAAGCATGACAGGGATGCTGGTGAAGTTTCGACATTTGCTAAATCAGTAAAGCGGAAGGGAAAAGAAATTGCTCTTTGATGATGATTTTATCGAAGGAGAAGTTATCCCAAAACCTGCAAAAAAAATTAAAGTTTCTCCTACTGTCAAACCTTCAAAAAAGAAGAAGGTTCAAAAATCAACTAAGCATATACCCCAACAGTTATTGGAGAAGGTAAAATTTTAGTAGTTACAATTTTAATTGTTTTTTTAAAGTTACAAAACTTGTTCACAGTCTCATGGCTATGCATACATTTTATTTTCTTGTATTTGTAGACATTTTGTCTACATTATGTATATTTGTTATTGGTTATCAAATTTTTTACATTTTTCTCGAAATTGTAGACTTCTTGTAAATTATCGAAAATATTTTGTTATGGGATTTACTATCTTATTTAGTTAGTTTTGTTGGTTATTAGCTGCTCTATTTGTAGATGTTAGCTCATTTTCTGTAAACAAATTATATATGTTATGTCTTGTTGTTACTTTCTAATTTCCTGCTCTAAACATAATTTGTAGTTTCAATGTAGTCAGTTGTTATATATGTTTACTAATTTTGTAACTTATTTGTATGCAAGGTATTTATGTCTTTTTGATCGTAGATAAGTTGTAGTAGAATTATATTTATTTTATTTTTGATATTTAAACAAGTCTTTTTTTTAACTTACTGTTCACTTGGTGCAAAATCGAATATTTTTTGCACCACATGATGTTGATTATGGCATCACTAGGTTTCAAACATTATCCGACCCTGTTGTTTCTTGCCAAATCAATGTGTTATTATCTGATAATGGGTTAAAGTTGTTTAAGAAGACATGTTTTGAGCATTTTATTTCCATGCCCAAAATATGTATCCAAAATCAGGCAATTCATCTTCTCATGAAGTATGAAGTGAACGCATCCGAATCTGATTCTTTTACAACAGAGATAAAGAGTGAGAGGCTGAGCTTTAGGTTGAGGGAGTTTGCCCTCATCGCTGGCCTTAGATGTGTCATAGAAGTGACGAACTTTGGTTACACACCTAAGTATGACAGTAAAATAATGAGGAGCTATTTTCTGAACAAGGAAAAAGTTGAGAAGTCATACTTGAAACAAATTGTAACAAACTGTAGTTGGGTGAATGATGAGGATGCAGTTAAGCTGTGTATTCTCTATCTGATAGAATTCTTCCTTTGTCCTTCAGAGAAAGATAATGATTCGATAGACCATTTTAGGTTCTACTTGGTGGACTAGGGGCAGTATACGAATTTCGCATGGGGTATTGAAGTTTATATACAATTGCTTCAGTTCGTTAGGCACAAGCTCAAACCTTCTGTGCATTTTTATCTCATTCGAGGTTTTGCACTTGCTATGCAAATATGGTTGTATGAGTGTTGCTCTACAGTCAACACTGATATAGCTACAAGGGTTGGTAATTCGATCCCCCGCATACTTAACTGGATAGCTAGTAAGGACAGGATATGGATATTTTCTTTGGAAGATAGAATGATCAAACCATTATGGATCAAGGTAAATGCTTTTCACTTCTGGACAGAAAATTAAATATAAACTATCTACACATTTTATACATATTGTTACTAGGTCCCTCATATTTTTTTTCTCTCAGTTCACCAACATGCTTGAAGCCCCTGAAGAGCTTTCAATAATGAATTTGCCAAACAAAGTTGAATACATTCTTAAAGAAGCTAAAATAAAATCCGAGCATTCGACATATGCTCCATTTCCATCTCCACCTCCATCTGGACATAAGCAGGCAATGGGAACAGAAAGATGTTGATAAGGTAACCAATTAAGATAATCGTAGCTGGTTTCTTTAATTTATAGTATGCAAATTATTTCTTCAACTCTTTCTATTTTTTATATGTAGGTCAGTTCAGACATTGGAGCCTTCAAGAAACATGTATTCCTAATTCTTCTAATTGCTAGATACATTATAACAATTTTTCGTTCTTTAGGTTTTTGAAGAACAGGTAGCATCCGCGTGCTGCTCAATGATTCCATCAAGTATGTGTTAGAGACAATTGATGCTAAGGTTTTGTGGCGACCCGGCCAGTCGCCTCATGAGTTACCGCTCCGTTTCCCCCATTTCTGCTGCATTATGCTTCGTTATCCGTGTTTTATGTGATCGAGTTGAGTAGTTTGCCTTTGGAGTGGATTTGATAAGAAATGAGACATTTAGTCTCTTTTAAGAAGGTTTAAGTTGAAAAAGTCAACCGGATGTTGACTTATGAGTTAGAGGGCTCGGATGTGAGTTCCGATGGTTCGGTTAGCTTCGGGAGGTGATTTATGACTTAGGAGTGTGATAGGAATTGGTTTTGGAGGTCCCGTGTCGAATTAGGCTTGAATTAGTGGAGTTAGTATTTTGGCGATTTCCGGTTGATAGGCGAGATTTTGATCCGAGGGTCGCAATGTAATTCCGAGAGTTGCTATAGCTTCGTATGGTGAATTCGGACTTAGGCGTATGTCCGGATTTGAAATTGGAAGTCCGTAGGACAATTCAACGCATTTTGGCGAATGTTGGAAAATGGAAGATTTTTGAAAAGTTTGACCGAGGAGTTGACTTTTTGATATCGGGGTCGGAATCCAGTTTTGAAAAAGTTCATAGGTCCGTTATGTCATTTATGACTTGTGTACAAAATCTGAGGTCAATCGGACTCGATTTGATAGGTTTCGGCATCGAATGTAGAAGTTGGAATTTATTAGTTTCATTAGGCTTGAATTGGGGTATGATTCGTGTTTTTAGCATTGTTGGATGTGATTTAAGGCCTCTACTAAGTCCTTAATATGTTTTAGGACTTGTTGGTATATCCGGACGGGGTCCCGAATGGCTCGGGTGAGTTTTGGGTGGTTAAACGGACTATTTCATCTTTGGAAAATATGAAAAAAATTGCAGAAAATTGTAGAAAAACTGGTGCGTGTAGTCCATTTTAGAAGCTCATATCTTGCAATCTATAAGGAATCAGAAAAATTGCAAAACTTGAAAGTTGTAGCCCTTTGAATCTAGTTTCCAGAATGATAAACCATCAATCATTTGGACATATATACAGAAAGTTACGATAGTTTAAAGTTGACTGGTACTGCTGTTGTTTTCCAGGAAGTAAGCATGGCAGAAATTTCTGCTGCACGGGACCGACTTTGAAAGCTTATATCTCATAATTTGTAAGGAATTTGGAGATGATCGAAAAATAAAAGTTGTATACCTTGTATTCTAGTTTCCAGAAAGTTAAACCATTCATGATTTGGATATTCTATGAGAACTTGATGATTGATCGAAGTTGGCTGGTGGAGCAGTTTTGACAGAATTTCTTGATGCACTTTAGAAGCTCATATCTCGTAATATATAAAGAGTTATGTAGTGTACAACCTATCAAATGAAAGATCTTCGAGTCTAGTTTCTAAATCTTCAAACTGTTGCTCATTTGGATATTTCCACAAGGAGTTATGAGCGTTTTAATAGAAGGTGTACAGCAAGAGAAAAATGATAAGAGGATGTACAACCTGCACAACGCAAGGTACAACTCCATGAAGCCTGGGCAGAATGTTTTAAGCCTTATTTTGTCCGCGATTTTGGGTATATTTTCACCCATAGTTGCTCATTTTTGGAGGTTCTTGAAGGAAATTAACGAGGGATCCAAGGAGAATCGATTGGAGGTAAGAATTTTGGACCTAAAACTCGTTTATATTGTGAAATCCACGTAGAAAATCATTGAAGTCTTGCTAAAAATGGAAGAAATAGGGCTTGGGATTATGAAATTTTAATCGGGTATTTGGAGGACCATTTGGGGCCGGATTTGAGAACTTTTGATATGTACGAACTCGTTGGGAGATAAGGAACCCGTTGATGTGAAAATTTCTGAGTTTCGAGAAGTGGGCCCGGGGTTCGGGTTTTGCTAATTTCGGAATTTCTTAGTATTTTCGATTGTTTTCGCTTGGGCTTTGTTCCCTGAACATATTGTGACGTAATTGTTCTGAATTTGGATAGATTCGACGCACGTGAAGGCCAATTCGAAGGGCAAAGGCGTCGCGGGCTAGGGATTTAGCAGGATCGAGGTGAGTAATGTTTGTAAATGATGTCCTGAGGGTTTGAAACCCCGGATTTGCACCTCATAGTGCTATGTTGAGGTGAGGTACACGCTCGATGATGAGCATGGGGTTGTTTACTTCTGGGGATTGGGACTTGGTCCATCCCGATTGATGATTTCTATTACATATTTGATTGAAATCTAATTGATGTCATCGTGATTTGGGCTACTTGCCATATTTGGGCTTCGCGCCGGTTATGTGAACCCTTCAGGGGTAGTTGTCATTGTTTACTAAATCCTATTTGGGCATCTCACCGGTTATGTGAACCCTTCAGGGGCATTTGTTACTGAATTGATTCATCACATAAACTCAGTTTTGAACTCAAATGATATTTTTAAATGATTTTAAATGGATCGGGTGGCACGCCGCCACGGAATATAAATTGGATCGGGTGGCACGCCGCCACGAGATGTGATGTGAATGGATCGAGTGACACGCCGTCACGAGATATTGCGCTATTGAACCCCCCACAGTGAGCGCAGGGTACCCAAGGAACGGGTGGCACGCCGTCACGATAGTCATGACTTGCATTGCATTGCATTTTTGTTGTGTTGGTGTTGTTTCCATTTACTTCATGTTATTTGCTTAGAATATATACATGTTTTTTTTTTTTTTTTACCGTTTCATCGTGGATTGCTTTATAACTTATGTGTTTTCTTACTTTCAGTCATTATTTATATGTATTACTCACTGAGTTGGAAGTACTAACATTACTCCCTGCTCCATGTGTGCAGATTCAGGCGTTATCGGTTCCGCCCCGAGGTATTGACTACTATTGTCAGGGTGGTGATTCAGAGACTACGAGGTAACTGTTGGCGTCCGCAGCCCCGTATCTCTTTTATTATGTTGTTTCCACTTTCTTCAAATAATTGTGCCAAAGATATTGTAATAGTTATTTTATTATTAGGATTTCATTAGTGACTCATGACTTTGTGACACCCCGATCTAAGGGCTGTAGCCGGGATGGTTTGTTAGATTTCCGCTAAATTCTGTTGTTAAACTGTACTTATATTATTTTCGTGTTGCTAACTGTTTAAATCAAGGTTTAGTTTGGATTGGCTGGCCTTGTCTTCATGAGAGGCGCCATCACGACCGGGTTGAGATTTTGGGTCGTGATAGGTTTCATCCGAAATATATTCATTTGACACAACAATTTTTACAATGTTTATGTTTATAATAGTATTCATAAAGTGCATAGCCTAACAAATTCCTAATGCAGTTTACTGGTAGTTCTACGAAAAATTATGAGCATTACAAAGAAAAGAACAAATAACAGAATGCGGGCAGTAGTGCTAAACCAGTATTGGCCAGCAGCAGTAAAACATGTTTTTTAACAATTATTACACAATTTGATGACAACTAATTTACATTATATTTACATTATATCTACAATATCTCTACATATAACCTAAATTACTAACAATTACAAACAAATAATCTACATTATATTTTCAACTATTCTATTAGATACAGGTCTGACATTCAAAATGAGGAGAATTTTCTTGTAGGTGTTGACTTGTCTTCCCAATTTATAGGGGCATTGGAGGAAGAAACTGCAGGTATGGTTTTATCTACATATTAACTTCAATTAAACTACAATTTATGTATATATTGCACAATACATCAGAGCTACAGAACAACATTTAAACAACTTAACTTCAATTAAACTACAATTTATCTACAGTGTAGTTTATGTTAATTTCAAATGATCTATAATTTTATTAAGTTGTACACATTTGTTGTAACAGAGAAGAAAACAATGCATGTGGACTCTCCAAAACAGAATGCAAAATTTGACATAGACGGAGAGCATTTAAACGAGGAGAAGGAGACTGTGCCTTTGCAATCTCCCATTCAACAAGCAAATGATATACAAAAAGGAGACGATTGCAATTAAGATTTCATTAGTATTATATGTTAAATATAATTGTAGGAAAAAAAACAGCTTTTATATAAGTTTCTTCCCAAAAGAACTAATGCAACCGACATACAATGTTGTTCTTTTGTTTTAAATATTGTAGGTGAACCAGCCAACTATATCAATGTAGTTGATTCGGACAATAACTCTGTATCTGAAAAAAAAGGCAGTAACACTTCATGATTTTGAGCTTCTTGAGAACTTCTCAGAAATTTTTAAGTTCGGAGAGGTAAATGAAGATGAAACAACCCCAGTGCATCAGGGAAGAACAAGGGTTCCTGGAAAGCATGCCAGATCCCCCTTTCTCCCTTATTTCACTTCTAGGGGAAGCACTTCTGCTGAACCTCCTACAATTTTCAACATCAAGCATCCATTTACTGGGGTTATTGGAGACGATGTTGATCCTGACTTTTTGAAAGAATTCAATAAGTGGTTATATTTAGGTACCGACACGGTTTCAAAGAGGTTAGATTATACATTTTTTTCATATTATGGAGTGCATACAATTATGGATTGCAAACTGAAACTATATAATAATTGTACTTGATATGTCTCTAAATAGGAGGAAGGCGCCTTATACTTTAAAAGATAACCAGCTCAACCCGTGGTTTGATCTTGGAGTGGAGAAAGTTGATAAAAAAAGACTGATTTTATACTTTGGCACATCCTGGGCAAGTACTCAACAACATGGTACACATATACCTTGGCAGAATTTAATGATTAGCTGTAGTATTCTGTTATTTTAGAAATATGTAGATTTTTTGTTTGAAAATCGTAGTTACATTAATGAAACATTGAGAAACATTCAAATCTGGTTTCTTTTTTTTTTTTTTGCAGCACATTGATGTTATTTTATACTATTTGAGGAAGAGAGGAAAGTATGATCCTGCAAACAATATACGGTTTACAACCACTGACTGTATGTTAAAGACTAGAATTGAACAAATTTATGAGAGGTATATTAATGCTCTTGTCGATAAGAAGCTTGTTGTTGTCAAACCCCAGTACGTTGTGGCAGAATACATATTGGGGTACCGATTACTTGCAAATATTGCATGGGACAAAGTTGATTTTGTGATTATACCAATAAATATCGTGGAAAAATTTCATTGGTTGTTGGCTGTGTTTGACATCACCGTTAGGTTTCTATATGTTTATGATTCCATGGTCTGTTTACGAAATCACAAACTTGTTGAATCTGTTGTCAACAAGTTTGCTACTATGATCCCCTCTACTTGTCATGCACCGATTTCTATGGCAAGTGTCTGGACATCAACTACAAGAACACAAAGGCATACATTGAAATAGGTGTTACTGACCCTCTTGACATTCAGTGGTTGGTCGGTGAGATACCCCAGCAAAAAGAAGGATCACTGTATGTGCTACTTTCCTTCTATCTAATTAATTAATTGTATTTTACAATGAATTCTAAAACTTTTCCTCTATTATTTTTTGCAATGACTGTGGTGTATATGTGCAGTCATTTGCAGAATATGTCAGCATTGGAGAGCTATCGATTTCAAAGGAAGACCTTTATGATATTTATCAACACCGACGACGCTATGGGGCGCTCCTTTGGATTATGCTAGGAAAAAGCAAGAGCTTGGTGCAATTAGTGAAAGTGAGGTGACTGGAAGATTAGCAAGAAGAAAAGGGGCACCGGTTGTGAACACAGATTCGGAAAAAGAAGAATTAATTGCCCTACTCAGGAGAAATTTTTTAGTTAAACTGTGTAGATGTAGTTGGATTGTAGTAAAGTTGTAGACAAATTATTTATTAGGAAGGAGTCAACTGCAATTCATTTGTACCAGATTTGTGCTACAGTTGTTTTGCCTTTTTTGTGTTGTTATTTTGTCCAGAATTCTAATACATAGAATATACAACATATGTGGTTTTTTTGGTTGAAAGTTGTTAGTACTTGATCTCGATTTTCGTACTATATAATTTATTTACAGCATAACTACAATTATTTCTACAACCAATATATAAAAATACATAATTTATTCAATTTAGCTGTGTTGTTATGAAAATCTGAAAGTAATAAATAAACCCAGTATTTAAACAAAACAACTACAAACCAATTGCATTAAGAGTTGAAATCTGTTTAGCAAGCATTCATTCTATGAGACAACGTTTATTCAAATTAGCAACACATTTACACCACAACTATAATTCTTCAGAACAGAACAAATACAACTTCATGTCTTAACAGACAGATTATCATCAATAGTACTAAGTAAAAAAAAAAACTTTAAACGTTGTACTTTTTTGCATTCACTTCATCATATGGTTTGTATCTTTGTTTCTGAGGTCTCCCTGGCTGCCTTTTCCCATTAGGTGGCTTTACAACTTCTTCAGCTATATGCTATGGCACATTCCATTTGCTTTCGTCAGGCAGCGGGTCTACTGGTATCTCATAAGTCTTTAGAAGGCTCTCCCTCGTGTAATAAGGAGAACAATAGTTTTCATAAGACTCGTTCCTATGCCTCAAAGCCGCCAAAGTATGTGCACAAGGAAGTTCATCAAGTTGGAATTATCCACAACTACATCTCTTGTTTTGAAGGCAAACAATGAAGCGCTTTCACACCATCTATCACAATACGGATGTAATCTGTTGAAGCCCTCACCTACAATTTCATTACAAACACACAACAAGTTGTCAGCAATAAATAAAATACAAAATAACTACAATTATACAACAACTTTTCTACAATTAACAGTATATATTAAGTTCGATGGAATCAATAATTTGATGTTATTGGCTATAGCTTATTCTCATCTTCTGTGATAATATACCATTGTCCTCCAACTCTTTGTTGTATTTTTTCCCAAGGTATGTAAATGTACCCTTTGCATTCAATAACTTTTCATTAGTCCAACATTCAAGAAGAGTCCTCATGTACTCTAATAGTTCTACTACAGGCAGCTCTCTTGCATTTTTGGTTACCGCATTCAATGACTCTGCAATGTTTGATGTCATCGTCCACGTTCTGTTCACAGTAGCATGTATCCGAGACCATCTGTGATAGCCAATATCATATAGGTATGCTTTAACACGTGTGTCGATCTCTTCAATCTTTGACATTCTTTCATTAAATTCATCAAACGTGTATGATCGTGCCGTGGCAAAGTACAATTTGCTTAACTTTAGATGACCCTTCTTGAACTTTGACCTTACATTTGTCCAAATATGCCACATGCAAGCATAATGTGGCATGCCGGTATAAACAGTAGATGTTGCCTTCAAGATACTCTCATTCCGTTCCGAAACAACACACATATTTGGTTTTTGTCCATATGCAGGTTTGAATTGCTCAAAAAACCAGCTCCATGATGCGTCATTTTCTGAATCAACAACGGCGTATGCTAGTGGTAATATACTACCTATCATATAGGTGGAAAAAAGAAATTCAACATCTGTAATAAAATTTAAGAATAGAAAAAATACAGTCTCAAAAATAACTTTATAACAATATTTTTATAATTTATCTACATTACCTACTGCATCTATTGTGCTAGTTGTTAGCATGATTCCCCTATATGCCGACTTCAAGAAGGTCCCATCAACTACTACTACTGGCATACAATGCTCCCAACCCTTGATGGACGTACTAAGTGCAATAAATACATACAAGAAACAATCATCTTCAGTCTTCTGCAATTTCACTACGGATCCCAGATAAGTCTTCTCTAGAATATACAAATAACTCGGCAATCGACTGTAGGAATAAGCAGGATGACCTCTCAAAAATTTCAAAGCCTTTTCCTTTGCTCTCCAAGCTTGCATGTATGTTAAGTTCACTGCATGATCCGATAACATGTCAGTTTGTATGTCTTTTGGTGTGTATATTGTCTTAGGACCTGCATATCTTGGCATCACTATGCTGCCAACTTCCATGGCAGTTGGTTTGCGTTGTATGTATATGTTGTCCATCAAAGAGCATGAATGCAAGCTATTGAATTTTCGAACCTTGAACAATGTTGACTCATCTATGTTGGTGGACTTGAAATGCCACGTACAATTGTCACCAACACATATGAGGCAATAGCTACAGAATAAAAATAATTCAAAAAAATTTATGAAAATTGTAGCACAAAATACGAGGCTGTTTATGCATAAAAAATTATCGTAAACAATTTATATAAAAAAAATACAACTTATCCACAGTATGAATGACAAATAAAATGTTCATACCTTCTTGCACTAGACCTTTCCACCCTAAAGTGAAACTTATTTATGACAGAATAATGCTTCATTGTACTGACAATTGTTTGCTTGTCTTGGTAAACTTGGCCAACTTCAATTACATTTGGCATATGTTCTGTTATGATGATACTTTCAAATTCCACAATTGCCGGAGATGTTTGTATATCGATCAACTTCATTGCTCCTGATACTTCTCCAATTGTGTTACAATTGCTTGACAATTGTACCATGTTAGTATTACGATAATCAGAAGAACCTGCACTGAATTAAAAGTATCGCAATTCAGACCTCTGTATATTCGTGTGTTCAGTATTTAAAATAATGCATGTAGAGACAAAATAGTTGAACTACATTTGTTATGTAGTAGAATTGTAGATAATATGTAGAAAAATTATAAACAATTAAAACTGGAAAAATATCAGCACTAGAAAAACAGAGCAAACCTGCGATTGTGCTCGAGCTCGATATACTGCATTCCAAATCAAAATCACACACTGTTATACACAGCGGATACATTCCTAAGTTTTTATCTTCCTTTTTCGTCTCCATATACACTCGCACTCCCATATCGCTCCGAATTTTCATTGGAGGACACCGTTCATTGACAGTGTATTTGATTTCGATAAATTTTGTGGAGGTATCGATCATTAGATGCTCTGCAATTGCGGAATTCAATTGACAATAATTTGAATTGTCGTTTACTACAATTCCGCCAACATCAAAATCTTTGTATGTCCCAACGCTATCCCACCATCCATTAAGCTGAAGCATAATCATTAATTTTGACATTAGGTCGAGAAATTCAATTCGATTGTAACTAATTGTTTACAATTGAATTATTCAAAATCATTATTTATGGAAAACCAGAGGAAACCAGAAAAAAAGAAGAAGAGAAAATAGAAGGATGCAATGATAACCACCAGAATCTGCGTAATAGAAGGATTCTACGAATATGTTGCCTTCATAATTGATGCGAGGATTGCGTCAGTAAAATCTCTAAGCGATTCCTAAATATGAAAGACTATCGCAGAAAGGATTCTAGTTTATATAAATATATAGATTTTGTAAATAAACTGTATTTAAGTCGAGTAAATTTATAAACATGAATAATTTTTGTAATAAATTTTAAAATACTGTATAGAAACGAAAAAATCCTAAAGCTGAATTTTGCTAGGCCCCCTTCTCATAAACCAATAAAGCAGACCCATTGTCATCATTTTTTATAATGATTTCAGCTCGCCCATTTTTGTTAATGACAAAGCAGTCCATTATTTAAATTGATAGAAGCTGGTCCAACTTTTAAATACCATGGATGTCCAATATTAATCTGACATGTCTTCCTCCATAATAAGTGCAAAAAATCAGCTTTCTTCTTAATTAAATAACTCAACCGCTTCTAATAAAATAATTAAATGCTAGGCAATTTTAGGCGCGTCACAAATATTGACCATGTGTTCATACACGATCTTTGGTCCATGTTAGTTAATAAAAAATATTATGTGTGCATTCCTGCTCCTTGATTCTTTAATAATAATTTGTGTTTGATCACGTGTTCATACCCGTTCCTTTATGAAACACATTTGATTTAAAAAAAGACCTTGTGTGTTTGCATGCTCCTAGGTTAACACAATTAATAAAATTCAGTTAATAATCGAGCAGCGATAGACAATAGTAATCTAAGGTAAATAACAGTTTTATCCAAAAAATAATTTTAGCCAAATTTTAATAAATAAAAGCGACCTGCTAGAACCACGGGATTTCGGGAAGTACCTTACACCTTCTCCCCTGTCAACATAATTCCGTACCCGATCTTTTATTTTTGCGGACCAATAAAATAGAGTTGAACCTTCCTTTGACTAGGGATTCAAATAAAAGGTGATTTAGATACCAACAAAATCATTTCCAAGTGGCGACTCTGTTAATAAAATAATTCCTACTCAACTTTGTCAGTTCAATTGAAAAAATTATTTAATCCACAATCCACATAATATCATTTTGCGGGTGGTAAAGAGAGGTGTGACAGTACTGGCAACTCTGCTGGGAAATCTATTATGTGCTAGAATTCGAGCTTTTGTTCATTGATTATTTTTTTGATACTACTGTGTTTGTGAGCCTAATATGCTTATTCCCGCTCATTTACTGTTTTGATATTGTTTGAATCGAATATATATTAATTGTCTTCTCTCGCACCATATTTGAGTCTTCTGAAAAGTAATAGTGGTGTGTGTGCTGACCAGCTCCACAAAATTTTCTGTCTACCTGCTCTCGGTGAAGGATTTAGTCACACATGTTTAGGCGGGGAGAACCACCAGTAAAGCTGGAACTATTCTACGGCCGGCACGCTAACGCTCCTCGGCTTGGGTTGTCCGCTCGAGTAAGCCTGGTCCAGATACCTTCTTCCGTAAGATTTAAAACCTAGAAGAACAAGCCACATGCCTGGTTATCCCTAGTAGGATCGTTTTGCTGCATCATGTGCATTATACTTAGCAAAGCTCGGCATAAGGGCCAGGTTCGTTAGGACAGGTATCCTCCTTGAGACCATCATGTTCACTTATTTTCTACTTGGTGCATCATTTGGAAGGCTTATTTGCATTGTTGACCTGCTTTAGAAAAATTAATAGAGCAGAATTGAAAAACCGATCCCTTTAATTTGGTACAACCATCCAATTTGTACTAACATCCGGTATAAGGTGTTATAAAAAATAAAATAAAAAAAAAAACCAAAATTTTCAAAATTAATCAATTATTTAAGGTCTTGTCTAAACTACGTGGGGTCTGATTCTCACAAATCCAGTGGGATACGTAGGGAACCTCCATCGGGTTCAGCCCTGCAAAGCTTTTGAAATTCGGTGTGTCCATAATATTTTATTTAAAAAATATATGACAATATTAAATCGACAATTTTATCATTTTGTCATTGCATCCGGTTATTTTTTTCCAATACAACCTTAGTATCTTTCTCGGAAGTACCGAAGGGCCGTTTTCGAATAAATTGTCATTGTATCCTCCTTTGCGGCAATTTTTATGGTTTTGCATTTATGTCTGGCCTTTTTTGCCAAAACAACCTTAAAACCTTCCTCGTGAGTGAGGAATGGTTATTTTCGTAAAAATAGTTAATTTTTCTATTTTTTCTATTTTTTATTGTTTCACTCATGTGTCCGGCCGTTTTTGCCTAGACAGCCTTAGAACCTTCTTTATGAGCGCCGAAGGGTTGTTTTCGTAAAAATAATTAATTTTCTATTTTTATCCTTTTTTTTATTGTTTCACTCATTTGTCTGGCTGTTTTCTCCGAGACAGCATTAAAACATTCCTCGGAAGAACCGAAAGACCGTTTTCGTAAAAATAGCTATCTTTGACCATTTTTCCCTTTGTCCGGTCATGATGGCCTTGAAATCTTCCTAGGAAGTGTTGAATGGCTGTTTACGTTAAAATAGCCATTTTGTCTCATTTTTTCTTGGGTCCCCTCATGTCCTGCTGTTTTACCAAAACCTTTCTAGAGTAGATGTTTACTTTCAAATATTATTTGCACAAACTGTAAGTACATATCTTTCACCCTTAAGGTTGGGCACGTAGGTAACTTGTCTAAGGCTCATTTCTTTTCCGTCTGAATTGGACAGGGTCGAGCAATACTGATCATTTGGGTCATAATTGACCGGTATTTGAAATGGGGTCATCTCCAAGTGGGGTTCCGTTTTGCTTCATAAACAAAACTCTCATTTTTTTTTAAATAAAAAAGAAATTTTTATAAAAAATGTGCACAATGTCGTTCATTTGAGTCCAACATTAATGTCCGGGAGTCAAAGAATCAAGGCATTCAGAATTTGGGTGTCAATTAGGTCTGGATAGGCCCTAATCTCGTGCGTTCCTTGTGTAGGTACAACATGAGTATAAAAAGTGAAAAATCTGAAAAGAGGCCAAGGGACGAGGAGATACCATAATTTTTTGTCGTCGATGAGGTACCCGCACTTCTATCAATTTGGTGGAATAATATAGAGAATTATGAACAAACATAGACAAAAGGCTACTTGGGACATGTGGTTCACATAATAGAAATTAAACCAAGAAAGGATGTGATAGAAGCTCTAATTCCCTGTTCGGACCCGAATAACAACGTATTTCACTTTAGTGATTGTGAAATGATTCCCACACTAGAAGCGGTCGCGAGCTTCATGGGAAAAGGCCAATATCTTTCCCGTGATAGACCTATAGTACCAAAGAGAGTGCGGACATGCAAATTTCTAGAACTCCTGAAGATCAATCATGGAAAGTATCAGGAGTTGTCTGATCGATGGGTCACCTTGAAATTTTATTTGACAGATACAGCGATAGAGATGCTTTTGGAAACAACTTGGGTCGTCTAACAAATGGAGGGGACATAAAACATGGAAAGTGCACAAGCGCTTTGCTTATATGATCGCATATTTAGGTCGCATGATTTTCCTAAATGTATAGGGGCATATTGGCATCCGATTAGCTGGGGTAGTGTAAGCTTTGACTACCATGGAAAAACCGACTCTTGCCCCTATGATTCTTTTAAATATGTTTCGAGCTTTGACCAAGTGGCGAGAGGGATAGAAATTTTTCGAGGGCTGCAATATATTGTTGCAAATGTGGATTTTGGAACACTTCTACAGTCACCTTGTCATCGAGAACTTCAACCCTCATTGGCCCAATTTTGTTCAAAACCATGAAGAGAGGATCGAAACATGTAAGTTTCCCGAAGAAATTGGAGCTTGGAAAGAGTCACTTCTCACCTTGACCGCAAACCGAGTCACTTGGAATTACCATTGGTCTTCTGCAAAAGACGTTATTTGTAAATCTTCTCATCAACCTTTTCTGATATTAATGGGCTCAGCGACGTCCAACCTTATGCTTTGCTTTGGCAAATGCACCAGTTAGGCTGACGCCAAGAAATACCACCAATAAGGGACATGAGCAAGTTCACGTATGACATTTCTCTGAAAGAGCCAGTCGATGACAAGGAAGTCATGAATAGTTGGTTTGAGAGCGGAATTTGCGAGTTCCATGAGATGGTAAAAGATCGTGACAGAGAGGAGGTGGTCCTGGATACCTTGATTGGTTTCACGACCCTTCGTCATTGGCAGATAGGCCAGAAGGGTCCAATAGAAGAAGAAGTGACCAGCTAGTCTTACAAAAGTTGAAGCAAGAACTACAACAAGCCAGGGAAACCATCTTTCGACAACAGGCCTAATATCAGGCCAACATCGTTCAGATCTGGTCAGAGGTTAAGAAAGACTAGCAGGCCTCCCTACAGGTTATGGATGAAGACTTAAAGACCGCTCGTATTAATCTGGCATGTTTGGAGGAACAGTTGGCTGACAGGGTCAAGTCAGCAGAAAAGAGAGATGAGAGGGGTCGGCTCTCTAAAGTTCATAGGCTACAAGAAGACTTTAGCATCATCTAGGAAGCATTGCACCAGCAACAAATGGAGTTTATCTCTAGAGGGAGAAAGTTGAGTCAAGTATAAATCACTAACTAGACGAGTTTGAGATGGAGAAGTGTCATTATCATGAGATAATTGGTCGGCTGCAAAATGACTTGACAGAAGCCATAAAACAAAGGAACTCAACATTGGACCGCGAGGCAGATGCATTGAACTTGGTTGATGCCCGTGGGCGGCAAATCGATGGCATGTTTGTGCTCTAGGAGAATGTCAAGAAGAGGATGCTTGAGATAGCCCAATACACTGCTCTTAGGTGCGCAGACTATGAGAAAATGAACAAGAAAATGTTTATCGAATCTGCAATCAACCTCGCTCGCCACATTGCTACAGACATGAAGGTCATATACAATGATATGTCCAACCAATTGGGACATGGAGCGCTCCAACTGAGATGATGTCGAGCGGATAGTATGCAAATTTGGAGTTTCTCTATTGCATTCACTTTCTAGGATGTTTTATTACGTGTATTTTTAGTTTGAGTCCATAGGGGGTGTCACGACCCAAAATCCAACTAGTTGTGATGGCACCTAATCCAACCCGGTGAGTAAGCCGATTAATACCACAATTTAAATGAGATTTACTAATAAAAATAAATGATGAAATAACTGAATTATTGTACAACTACCCAAGGACTGGTAGTACGAGTTATGAACTTCTTAGATTTAGTGTTTACAAAGCTGGTATAAAATAAATACATCATATGTTCGAAATATACATAAATAGATTTATAAATCTAAAGCTACCAAGAACAAGAGGCAACTATAATCTGGATGCATGTACATCTTCAATGCAGCTCCCACTATACCCAACAACATCAACTCCAAATCTGCATGCAAGGTGCAAAAGTCTAGCATGAGTACAACCGACCCCATGCACTCAATAAGTAACAAACCTAATCTTAGATTGAAAGCAGTGACGAGCTTGGGCAATGGTCAGAGTCCAACACCAATAGCCTAGAACAACTCGTAACAATATAATAAAAGTAGTCCAAGTAATAGCTCAAAAATGTGTTGCTCAACTCGTCCAAAGTTACAAAAAAATAGGCATGCTTTTCAGGTATAACAGTAAAATCCCAAATCTTTCACCGAAATCATCAAAATATGAGTATATCAGAAAATTTTAATTCTTCCCAAAAACTTTTAACAATAAATAAGATATTTTATTCTCAGATAGCATCAAGTAAATCTCTATGCCTACAAGGTCAAAATGCATGTGAAGTCATGAATGTCACAAAACCGTACGGCATGAGGAAATGCATCTCTATGCCTGTATGTCAAGTATGCATGTCAAATGCAATGTATCCCAGTGATGAACTCATGTACACACTCTCGGAGTACTCAATCTCACTGTCTCACACTCTTACTCATTCATGCTTGATCACTCAGCACACTCAGTCACTCAACACTATACGACACCTGCGCTAACTGTTGGTATGTCAGACTCCAGAGGGGCGGATCCCGCCCAAGCGCTAATATCAAGCAAATATGGTCTGCTGCAGCGTGTAATTCGATCCCATAAATAATAATAAAGCCAATAAGGCCTGCTACAGCGTGCATCCCGATCCATATAATAATAATAATAATAATAATAATAATAATAATAATAATAATAATATATAAAGTCAATATGGCCTACTGCGGCATGCAGCCCGATCCCGTCAATATCACTCACAATCCGGCCTTCAGGCCCCAGATCAATCATCAATCTCTCCAGTCTCTTGGGCTCACAAATCTCATGTCAATCAGCCCAAATAGTGATAACATGATGTGACAATAATTGATAACAAAGACTGAGATATGATAGGCAAATGAATGAATATGACCGAGTATGTAATTGTAATTTAAAAAAAAAACTCAACAGCAGAAATGACCTCGGTGGGTCTTAACACAATAAGCATATAGCCCAAACATAATTTCTAACATGATTCACAGCTCATATAATCAAACAAGTAGGGAAAACATGGATGTAACAAGATATAACAGCAAAACAAGTCCGGTCATAGTCTAATAGTCAACTAAAATCATGATTTCCCTAGTGCATGCCCACACGCTCGTCACCTAGCATGTGCATCACTTCAATACATCTCTTATAACATAGTTCACAGGGTTAAATACTCATAATCCAAGTTTAGATATGACACTTATCTCGAACAAGCCAAACCAATACCGATCAAGCCAAACAATACTCTAGAAATGTCATCCCGCGTGTATCAACCTCCGAACGGCTCGAAACTAGCCAAAGGCAACACAAAAAATCAAATAATGCCTAATGAATCAATCCCAAATGATAAAGGTCGAATCTTTACTCATTTACTCAAAGTCAACCAAAAAGTCAAACTCAGGCCCGCACCTTGAAACCCGACAAAACTCACAAAATCTGACAACTCATTCAATTATGAGTCCAACAATACTAGTTTCACTCAAATCTGACTCCGAATCGATGTTCAAAACTCATAAATTCACTTTAGGAAAATTTAGACAAAACCCTCAATTTCTCTTTAAAATTCAAAATCCAAATGCCAAATCAAAGATAGATTCATGAAATTTAATCAATAGCGAGTCAAGAATGTTTACTTCAGTCCATGTGGTGAAATTCCTCTCCAAAGTCGCCAAAAACTGAGTTCCAAATCTCAAAATGTGAATAAAATGACCAAGCCCTCGATTTATAGCTTATGCCCAGGCCTTTCCGCATATGTGGAATAGTAGCAGTAGCCGCTTTTGCGGTGTCGCTTTTTTGCAACCAAAAACACGCTTCCGCAGAGAATCACTGAAAACCTGCCCATCGCCCCTATAGAATAAGCCCCCCATGCGCACACGAAGGTGCGACAACAAATTGCACTTCTGCGCTACACTTCACTTCTGCGCCCCATGCCCCGCTTCTGCGATGTCGCAGATGCGCTAAAAATCCCACTTCTGCGAAGGAAGCCCAACTCTAGCCTTCGTCGAGGATGCGACCCAAATTTTCGCTTTTGCAACCACCGCACCTATGCAAAACTAGCCACATGTGCGATCACACCAGATCCTGCAATAAACCAGCCTTAACAAATAAGTTCCAAAATGATCCGAATCATGTTTGAAATTCTCCCGAGCCCCTCGGGACCCCGTACGAACATACCAATAAGTCCCAAAACATAACACAGACCTACTTGAGGTCTCAAATCACATATAGCAATATCAAAACTAAAATCGTACATGGATCGGAATGAACTCAAATTTTGCACCCAAGTCCCAAATGACATAATGAAGCTATTCTAATTCCTGGAACCACAATCCGAACCCGATATCATCGAAGTCAACTCCAGGTCAAACTTATGAACATTCCAAACCTTCAAATTTTCATCCTTCTCCAAATAGTGCTAAATCTTCTAAAAACATCCGAATACAAATTGGGGCATACACCCAAGTCCAAAATTGCCATCCGGATCTAATGGAACCATCAAAACTTCGATCCGAGGTCAAATATTGTAAAGTTAAATTTGGTCAACTCTTCCAACTTAAAGCTTCAACCATGAAATTCATTCTTCCAAACTAATTCTAAAACACCTGAAAACCAAAACCGATAATTCAAATAGTCATACTACATCATATGAAGCCACTCAAGACTTCAAACGTCCGAATCGATCGGGTCGTTACATTCTCCCCCACTTAAACATGCATTCGTCCTCGAACGTGCCCATAGTTGTTCCAAAGCCATCAAATCGCCGTGTAACCTTACCATGCAAATACCCGGGGTGATCCCACGTCACCCCAATCCATGTAACCCTGGCAACACAACATAACTGAAGATCATTGCTTCAGCCTTAGTTCGTAAACCTTAGAACCCAATTTCCAACATCCGGAATCCATTACCAGGCCCTAATCTCGCGTCTACACCCATGTATAAATTTGAACAAGTTGTATCAAGCCATAACCACAACCCAAGATGAAATCACATGATATACCACATAACTCACATACTCGTAGCAATAATTTCCAATCACCATAGCTGCTCAAAAATAAACCCGATACCAGTAATGAACCCCATATAAAATAAAACTTCGTTCAAAACCTTCATACACTGTCGATGATACACGCAGAAACTCTTAACCACTCATCAGATCAACAAGTCATGGGAGTCTCTCGCCCAACCAGAACCATAGCCCAAATTCTAAGTTGACTTCTGATATTACTCTTCCAAACATACCGTAATCAAATTTGATAGCAATCACTTCAGGCCCAAAGATTTCATCTCATCAAATACAAGCTACTTTACTAACATGCCACATTAATACTACCTAGAGAAACAAACCGTGCAATATGTGCACCAATAAGCAACAAATCAAATGTACTCAAATAAGGAAATGATTCAAATTAGAGAATCGTTCCGCAAGCTCATCAAGTACCACCACAAACGCAATGCTATGAACCCATCACACATAGTAGAACCAAGACACACGAATCCATCACAAAGGATCATATCCCGATATAACCGCACTGCAATGTGTGGCTCCATCCAAACATCGGTCCATATGAAATACCTCAAGCCACGATGCTCTAAATCAATAACCACACGCAATTCAACATCAAATACACGAAGTGCATGATCGAAACAATGGAGAAACAGATAGCACAATATACCACCAATAGGAAAAACCATAACCAAGGCACAATTAGCTATTCAACACCCTAATAACCATCTCGCTCGAATTTCACCGCAGGGCCCAAATAGAAACGCATCTAATGAGAAAGTAACCAACAGATCTAGCATAGAAGAGTAACACATAAAACATTCTCCCTCTTTTTCAATTTAGATGAGGTAGTTTGACTTGGTACGGAGTTTAAGAAAAAAAAGACTTTTAAAACTTATGGTCTTAAAAGCTTAAGGGGTAAAAAAGTTGGGGGTCATGCCATTTGTGTGGTTATAAAAGCTTCTCATTAAGGGTAAAATATGTAAAATTAAGATTTTAAAGTTGAATTATTTTTAATTTAGAAATGTGTTATTTATGTTGGAACAGACTAAAAAGGAAATTACCTAATCTAATTTGAGATGGAGGGAGTAGCAGATACAACTAAGATCAATTCTAACTGAATGGCACATCCCTCAATATTAGCAGTACGGAGTCAATCAATCTGACCCGGTCTAGAATACACATCCTCATTAAGCCTACCAATGAGCCCCCAAATCAACCTCGGTCATCCACAATAGATAAATAACCCTCCGAAAGTCCACAATGACCTAACCATAACACATACTACCATCTGGCTAACTTTGGCCACATCTCCACAGTTCACAACCACAAAACAATCTGCTTATGAGAACTCCCAGTCTCTAAATCCATAGAACACACGAATCACTGTAGTTGATCCTAATTCCACCAGTCGAATGTCTAACACATCTCTCATACACGATCATCCCACGACGAATACTTCTATAATTCTTTCATGCCACATAGCGAAAATCTAAATTTCAGCAGTCGATCAACCAGGCGAGTACCGCATTACCAATGAAGCATCCGTAGGTCAAAACTCAGTGCGCCTTCTGAATATACACTCTTCTCAAGTAATACCAAACAGTGCCAACATTTTTCTCACTATCTGAAATCGTCTATGCTGCATAAACTCATGACATTCCTTTTGAAACTGAACCATATACTTGCACATGCAAATCCCAATCTAACAACATGCACCTCCTCTATCAGGCCATCATATAAAAATACGAGAACCTCATTATCAACTCTGAGTCACAAGAAGAATACATACTTAATTAGCTCAAAATCTTATGCTTGATCCCATCCAGGAGAAAATCACAATACGCAACACACTCCTCATGCCGATAGAAAATATCCATCTCAACCCGTGGTAGAAATTATCGAGAACTCTATGAAACCCATATGCACATAACCAAGCCATCAAAACCGAATCCTCTAACTCAACCAAGTCACGCAGGTCGCCAAACTCAAGAGTATTGCCACAAAACACCGGCAAAGCCTCACCACATCATTAGAACCAAAAGTACCGACCATATCTATTACCGTGATGATCCAACCTGCTACCAGGTTGTCCTATTTCTCCAAGTTCCTTCAGAATTACCCTCAAGTTACCACTTCTCCTTCCTAGAACACCACGATTCTCACCCGAAGCTCACCACCAGAGATCCTAGCATAAAACCACACCGCCTTAAGGCCTATAAGCCACTATATTACCATTTAAACACTAAAAATACCGCATCCGAATACCCACTCCGAAAATACCTTCTGTGAATTTAAAGTTGTTCCTTTTACCTTTCTAATACTGAATTGTAGAATCCATTATGATACTAAAATACCGCAAGTCCCGGTACCATTCAATGTAAATCTCAGATCTTAGCCATATACAAATTCAAAAAAAATCTTAATTGCCACATATAAATCTTGAATCCATTAGAACCTTCTCGAGAGTCATCCACTCTTTTCAAATCTCAATTGCACCTCCCAAACGACCTAATAACCTATGCCCCAGTAGCACAATAAAACCTCTAAGCTACCGAGTGAATCCTTTTTCGTGGTACATTACATCCATCATGAACAGCAACCCTAGACCATTTCCAAGACTTTCATATATCCATATGTAATACGTCATGCATCTAGAAATTCCTTACTAAAGTCATCCTCAAAACCCAACTCTTCCAGTCATAACCGATCCACAAGTATGCCTCAGACCGAAACCAATACAACACATAACCATGCAATCAAATCACCGATGGTAGACTCTCCCACTTGGCTCAAAGCCATAGAATAAAACATCTAATAACTCACAATACCCATACTCAATTACTTCCATAATCCCATAGTGAGATTCAACTAAAACCTTCACAAGCTCCTATAACACAACCCATAAAATGCCTCAAATCATCTACAAAGCTCGCATTCATCCTCGTGACAATCAGGTCGACTTTCTCCACTGATCCAAACTCAAATCGCAATAGATATAACCCACTAGTAGAAAGAAACTCTCCACAAAACATCATAAGGATCACACATCCATAGATTACCCCACGATAACCCACCAGCTTAGCTTCAAACTGACATCTCTCTATACCCTTTCATAGCCACCAATACGATGCAATCGCTTAATCTTCCTGAGTCTGAACTCATCCACAAGGCATGTAAATCTACTTTGTTCCACAAATAAACGACATGAAAGATCCCTCAACATGATCATAACTCGAACTATACAGCATATCAAGACAGAAGTCAAGCACCCAATAGTCCTTTTCACATCTCAAGCAAACTCTTCTCGTCATATTCAAACCATCTGAACACCTCCCGCAGTCACATCATACTCATTATGTAGCCACCCAACCACTCACCGAGCCACCAGTCTCACTCATAGGGACACCGCCGAACATAGAAGTCCAAAAGCACATACTCACACAACTGAAATAACCGTACTCAAGATACAAAATCCGGCCTCAAGTCCTCTAGATTGGCCCCTCACCAAAACACGGAAAACACATCTCGTACTTCATCCATAGAACTACGAGCCGTTGATGCACAGCTGATACCAAGCTCACATAACATATGAGTGAGTGGAAGGAGTTCCAAGAGATAGGCTTCAAACTGAATCAATGCCGCACGATAAGGAAAGAAAGATGGAAAGTTTATCCCAAATGCTTTGTAGCCTCTTAAAGATAGGTATGGACGTCATTATACCAATCTGCAAGAGTCCACTAGACATTTTCTCATGACTTGTAGAACCTATGAACCTAGAGCTCTGATACCAACTTATCACGACCCAAAATAACTGAACTTTTATACAACTTTCCAAGAACTGGCAGTACGAGTCATGAGCTTCTAAGATTTATAGTTTACAAAGCTAGTGTAAAATAAGTACATCATCTGTTCAAAATATACATAAACAAATTTATAAATCTAAAGCTACCAAGAACAAGAGGTAGCTATAACCGGGACGTAGGTACATCTTCAGTGCCAGCTCCCGCCATACGTAGCAACATCAGCTCCAAAATATGCACGCAAGGTGTAGAAGTGTAGCATGAGTACAACCGACCCCATGTACTTAATAAGTAACAAATCTAACCTTAGGTTGAAAGTAATGATGAGCTTGGACAACGGTCAGAGTCCAACACCGATAGCCAAGAACAACTTGTAGCAATATAATAAAAGCAGTATAAGTAATAGCTCAAAGATATGTTGCTCATCTTGTTCACAGTTATAGAAAAATAGACATGCTTTTCAGGTATAATAGTCAAATCTCAAATCTTTCACCAATATCATCAAAATATGAGAATATCATAAAACTGCAATTCTTCCCAAAAACATTTAACAACAGATAAGATATTTTATTCTTAGATAGCAAGAGGAAAGTACATCTCTATGCCTACATGTCAATGCGCATGTGAAGTCATGAAAGTCACAAAATCGTATAACATGAGCAAATGCATCTCTATGCATGTATGTCAAGTATGCATGTCAAATGCAATGCATCACAGTGATGAACTCATGTACTCATACTCTCGGAGTACTCAATCTCACTGTCTGGCACTCCCACTCATCACGCTCAATCACTCAGCACACTCAGTCACTCAGCACTATACGGTATCTGCGCTCAATACTGGTATGTCAGGTTCTGGAGGGGCGGATCCTGCCCAAGCGCTAATATCAAGCCAATATGGTCTGCTGCTGCGTGCAGCCCGATCCTATCAATAATAATACAGCCTATAAGCCCTACTGCGGCATGCAGCCCAATACATATAATAATAATATATATAAAGCCAATATGGCATGCTGCAGCGTGTAGCCCGATCCCATCATGAATCAATAAAATCTGATGCGGCAACCCGATCCCGTCCATGTCACTCACCCTCAGGCCCCAGCTCAATCATCAATGTCTCCAGCTTACAAATCTCATGCCAATATGCCCAAACAATGATAACATGATATGACAACAATTGATAACAGAGATTGAGTTATGATATGCAAATGAATGAATATGACCGAGTATGTAATCACCATTTAAGCAAATAACTCAACAGCAAAAACGATCTTGGTGGGTCTCAACAAAATAAGCATATAGTCTAAACATGATTTCTAACATGATTCGCAACTCATATTATCAAACAAGTAGGTAAAACATGGATGTAACAAGATATAACAACAAAACAAGTCCGGCCATAGTCTAATAGTCAACTAGAATCATGATTTCTCTGATGCACGCCTACACGCTCGTCATCTAGCATGTGTGTCATCTCAATACATCTCTTATAAAATAATTCACAAGGTTAAATATCCTCAAATCAAAGATTATATATATTACTTACCTCGAACAAGTCAAATCCAATAACGAGCAAGCCAAACAATACTCAAAAAATGCTATCCCGCGCATATCAACCTCCGAACGGCTCGAAACTAACCAAAAGCGACTCAAAAACATCAAATAATGCCTAAGAAAATAATCCCAAATGATAAAGTCAAATCTTTACTCATTTACTCAAAGTCAGACAAAAAGTTAAACCCGGACCCGCACCTTGGAACCCGACAAAACTCACAAAGATAATTCATTTAATTATGAATCCAACCATACTAGTTTCACTCAAGAATGCTTATCCTAGTCCATGTGGTAAAATTTCTCTCCAAAGACGCCCAAAACCGAGCTCCAAATCTTTAAATGTGAATAAAATGACCAAGCCCTCGATTTATAGCTTCTGCCCAGGCTTTCCGCATATGCGGAATAGTAGCCGCTTCTGTGGCATCGCTTTTGCAGCCAAAAACATGCTTCTGCGGCGAATCACTGAAAGCCCCCCCTTGCACCTGCGGAATAAGCCCCGCTTCTGTGCACACGCAGGTGCGACAACATCGCGCTTTTGCGCCCGAAGATCACAGATGCGCTAAAAATCTCGCTTCTGGAGGTAACCTAACTCCAGCCTTCATCGCAGGTGCGACCCAGCTTCATCGCAGGTACCACCGCACCTGCGCAAAACCAGTCACATGTGCAATTATACAAGATCCTGCCACAAATCAGCTTTAACCAATAAGTTCCAAAATGATCCGAATTATGTCCAAAACTCTCCCAAGGCCCTCGGGATCCCGTCCGCACATACCAACAAGTCCCAAAATATAACACAGACCTAATTGAGGCCTCAAATCACACATAACAACATCAAAATCACGAATCGCACCTCAAATCGAACTTAATGAACTTTTGAACTTTCAACTTCCAAATCTCGTGTCGAACCATATCAAATCAACTCGAAATGAACTCAAATTTTTCACACAAGTCCCAAATAAAATAAAAAAACTATTCCAATTCTTGAAACTTCAATTCGAACCCGATATTATCAAAGTCAACTCCCGGTTAAACTTATGAACATTCCAAACGTTCATATTTCCATCCTTCGCCAAATAGTGCCGAAACCATCTAAAAATACCCGAATGCAAATTCGGGCATACGCCCAAGTCCAAAATTGCCATCCGGATCTAACAGAACCATCAAGACTTCGATCCGAAGTCAAATACTCAAAAGTCAAACTTGGTCAACTCTTCCAACTTAAAGCATCAAACATGAAATTCATTCTTCCAAACTAATTCTGAAATACCCGAAAACAAAAACCAACGATTCACACAGTCAATACATCATATAAAGTCACTCAAGACTTCAAACAGCTGAACGAAATGTAAATGCTCAAAACGACCGGTCGGGTCGTTATAGGGGTTTGTTTGTGACTTTTGTTTTTTGGATTCTGTTTCAGTCCGGTCGAGCCTGTTTTAGTTTTCTATGCGTATTTTTGTTTTAACCTCTTGTACCAAAAAAATTAAAATATTGAAAATCGAAATAGATATTACTTTGAAAAATGTTGTAAACCAAAAAAAAGTGTGTTTATTTATTGGAAAATTTGAAAATGAACCCAAAAAAAAGAGAGAGAAAAAAGATTTTATTTTTGTAAATAAAAAAGCAATCATGTGTCGTACGTCCTTGAACTACGTAATGATCTGATTCATGCAGCGACATGATATATAGGCAACCTTCAAAAGGTTCGATCCAAATATTTTTCAACGACTCTAAAATGAGGGATTACGTGTGATTCATATATGTAAAATGCTTAACCCTAACGTGTTTGTTGTATCTCATATAGTAAGCCTAAGGTGGTTGGTTTGTGATGAAAACTTGCAACACATCATTACTTACCAGATCCAAGGGAAAGGTAACAATGGATAACAATGATGAAATCGAGTTGGTCAGTGACGACCCCTAAGATCAATCAGTTGAGCAAGAGTCAGAGGAAGTAAGAACATTGAAACAACAACTGTCTAATGTGTGTGGGCGTGATCTTCCGTCAGCCTCTGCCTCTGGGTCCCTAAGAGGGAACTTTCGCTGTATCTTTAGCTACTCAACCACCACTCCATGCAACAAGCGGTCACATTCTTCCACAAGGGTATGTGCCAAATTGCAGCTTCCTTGATGCCGCTGGTACCTCTAATGGGAGACCTCCAACCGCACTGGTCAGGAATACCCCAGTCATCGTGTCTGGCGTGCCGGCATATACAGTACCGCCACTACCTCCGGTGATGAGGCCAAATAATAAGCTACCATCTTGCTTATGATGGCCAATACTACTCTCCAAATATGGCTTTCAAGGTCTCAGCTCCATACAATCAGACTCCTCAGTACGAGTCACTAGTGGAAAATGAAAAACTTGTCAAGTCGGTTGAGCCGGGTAAGATGGACAAAAAAAAAACCTTGAGCAGAACATAAAGAATATACAAGGACAAGGTGATCACAAAAGCATTTTATTCAGTGATCTATGCATGTTCCCTCACATCCATTTTCCACCAGGGTTCAAGACCTCGAAATTTAAAAAATATGATGGACACGGGGACCTTATCGACCACTTGAAAAGGTACTGCAACCAGCTGAGGGGTGCAGGAGGAAAAGAAGAATTGCTGATGGATTATTTTGGAGAGTCTGGTTGGATTAGCTTCTGAATGGTTCATTAATCAAGATATCTCTCGCTTGCATGTTTAGGACGACATGACATAGGCCTTCATCAAACAATTTCAGTACAACATTGATATTGTGCCATTTTGCAATTCCCTATCCAATATGAAGAAAAAGCCAATAGAAAGCTTTAGGGAGTATGCCATCACGTGGAGGGAGCAAGAGGCTAGAGTTAAGCCACCCATGGATAACCACAAGTTGATCACTATTTTTTTGGAGGCTCAAGAGCCTGATTACTTTAAGAACATGATGTCCGCAATAGGTAGACCATTTGTAGAAGCGATCAAAATAGGGGAGATGGTCGAAAATGGCCTCAAGACTGGCAGAATTATAAGTCAAGCTGCTCTCAAAGCCACCACCCAAGCAATCCAAAATGGGTCGGGAAGTTTGGCAAACAGAAAGAAGAGAGATGAAGGGTCCATGATGACTTCAGGGTCCAGAGAAGTTCAAAGAGGGGCATCACATCCTTATATTCAAGTTCAGCAGAGGGCGGTCCATCTATCATCAACATTACTACCCCCCACCAATTCATCAATACTCTATCAGCCCACCACAGTACATAGTATTTAATGCTCAATCTTATGCTCAACCTCCCAATCAACAGGTACGGGTGCCAGCTCCAAGGACCCCCCGACCTTAGCAGCAAAATTTTTGGGCACCCTACAATGCTTGTTCCGGGTAGGATTATGGTCGAGAACAGAGGGCGGTGGAAAACTTCACTCCATCGGCTGAATCATACTCTAATATGTTCCAGAAGTTGAAGAAGATGGGCGTGATTGGACCCATCGCTCCCCATTATATGCATCCTGATTCACATGGATTTTAAGAAAATGTTAGATGTGAATATCATTCAGGTGGCCCGGGGCATATCACTAATGACTGTTGGACTCTGAAAAGAGCCATAGAAAGACTCATCACTGGAAAGTGAATTGTGGTAACAAATGGCGAGGACCTTCCTAATCTGACAAACAACCCATTGCCAGCATACAATCATGTTCATTTTGTGGGAATGATTGGCTGAGATCAAGAATACAAGCCGGTTGGTCGAGCAAAAATGATAGTGGGAACTATTCAAGAAGGAACATGGAAGGAAGTAAGTCCAAGCCGAGATGTGCCGTTGATTGTGAAAGGCGCCCAGAGTTCAGAGAAGGCAACTTTATTTGTTCCAAAAATCTCAAGGTTGGAAGTTCACTCCAGTGTTCCAAGACCGATATTATATGTCCTGGGAGGCCACCCTGTCATAAGGAAGAATTAAAGTGGTACAAAAGGTATAACAGAGCCTATCATAATCAAACCTATCGTGCAACCCCGTGTGACAAACACGAAAACCATTCCTTGGAACTACAACAAAATTGTGGTGATTTACAAAGGCAGGGAAATCATAGAAGAAATGGGGAAATTGGAGGTTTGACTTAATGAGAGAGGTGTTACTCTCTAGAAGAGTTGAGGAAGGCCAAGTAAGTCGGAGAAAGCCAAATGCCAATAAAGAAGCGAGTCACCGAAAAGAGGCGGAAGAGTTTCTGAAAAAGATGGAAGTTCAAGATTACTCAATCATTAATCATTTGAGAAAGACCCCCCCCCCTAAATCTCTCTGCTATCTCTGCTCATACATTCAGAAGAGCATGCCCATTTACAAATCAAGATCCTGAATAAGGCCCACGTCTCAAAGAAGACCACATTGAATCAGTTAGAGAAGATGGCTAACCGATCTTTTACAGTGAACAGAATCTCCTTTACTGATGATGAACTCCCCGAGGAGCGAGCCCGGCACAATAAGGCTTTGCACCTGATTGTCAAATGTGAGGGGCACTACGTAAAGTGGGTCATGCTTGATGGAGGCTCGAGCATAGATGTATGCCCTCTCTCTACTTTGCAAAGCATGAAGATCAATACAGACAGAATTCAACCCACAATGTCTGTATCCGGGCTTTAGATGGCTTAACGAGAGACACCATTAGGGAAATCAGCCTCACCATGAAATTGGGCCAGTTGATTTTAAAATTGTCTTCCAAGTATTGGACATGAAAACTTCTTATAACTTTTCTATTGGAAGGCCATGGATTCATATGGCTCGAGTTGTGCCATTCACCTTGCATCAGATGCTCAAGTTCGAACATAACATCCAAGAAATTGTTATTCGCGGAGAAGACGAGTCATCCATTTATTAAGACCCGTTAATCCCATTTATTGAGGCCAAGGAAGGGTGTGAGTCCATTGTCTATCAGGCTTTTGAAGTGGTTGTTGTGGACCATGTTAAGGAAGGAAAGCTCATTTTGCATCCTCTTCTTTCTGTTACATCTGTAATGGTGGCTGCACTTATACTGAGACAGGGTTATGAGCCAGGAAAAGGCTTAGGGGCATTACTTCAAGGAATTTCGGACCCTATTTCTCCCTTTGGTAACAAGCGTACTTTTGGCTTAGGTTTCAGGCCAAGACAAATAGATGAAGACAAAGCCAAGCACCGCAAAAAGCATGGTTGGGTCTTACAGAAACCGATCCCTCACATTTTCTACACTTTTATCAAGCCACGACTCCAAGAGGGTGAAAATTCCTCGGCATAGGAAAACATTGCTGAAACTTGAGATGGCCTCAGCTATATGTTTTTTGAAGTGAATATGATCTAGGCTGGTGAAGGCACTAGTCATGCCAATATGTAACTAATTGGCCTAGACACCATTCTTAATAATTGGGAAGCAACTTCTCTCCCCACAAGGAAGGAGTTTTAGTAGTTTGCTTTTGTAGTTTCTTTTTTGTATTTGGATTACTTTCAGGGTTGTAATCCAAACATCTCAATATGATTGTTTTATTTTGGTTTTAACCATTCTATCATTTCAAATCCAATGAAATGCAGTTCAGTTTCGTATTAAGTTCTGTATCTTTTCCTTTTTTTCTTTCTAATTCCTGTCATGTTATTTTCATTTCAGTCTTGTTAATGTCGGCTTTAATAACATGACATGAATGTAGAATTCATGCCAAGATCTTAAAAAGCTGTCTAATTCCGAAATAATGCATCAAGAGGTTGAATATGATGAAGATGAAGCTGTTGAGGAAATAAAAAGAGAATTGGAACAATTTGAAAACAAGCCTAAGCCCAACCTCAATGAAACTGAGCCGATTAATATCGGAAGTCATGAAGAAGTTAGAGAAACAAAGATATTTCCACACTGAACAAAAAACCAGAGATGCTTTGATTCAACTTTTATTTGAATACAAAGATGTGTTTGCTTGGTCTTATAATGATATACCGGGTTTAAGTGCTGATCTAGTGGTTCATAAGTTTTCCACATATCCTGATTTTCCACCAGTCCAACAAAAGCAATGAAAATTTAAAATGGACATGAGTGATAAAATCAAAGATGAAATAATGAAGCAACTAAGCGCCAAATGTAGTTAGAGCCGTCCGATACACCACTTGGGTAGCTAATGTTGTGTCTATGCCAAAGAAGAAAGGAAAAACCAGAGTTTGTGATGACTACAGAAACTTGAACAAAGCAAGTCCAAAGGATAATTTTCCTTTACCAAACATTCACATACTGGTAGATAATTGCGCTAAGAATAATCTTTCGTGGATTACTATTCTAGGTACCCCTAGATTCTAATGGATAAGGATGATGCAGAAAAGATCACTTTCACCACTCCATGGGGTACTTATTGTTACAGGGTCATGCCATTCGGTTTGAAGAATGCAGGGGCAACTTACATGAGGGCCATGACCACCATTTTCCATGATATGATGCACAAAGGCGATTTAAGTACATGTCGATGATGTCATCATAAATTCAAAGACACAGGCTGATCATGTAGGCGATTTGAAAAAGTTCTTCAAAAGGTTACGGAGGTATGACCTTAAGCTCAATCCAGCCAAGTGTGCATTTAGGCTTCCATATGGGAAACTCCTCGATTTTATAGCCAGCCGCAGAGGCATCTAATTGGATCCATCTAAGAAAAAGTCCATTCGAGATCTGAAACCCCCAAAGAACAAAACTGAAGTCATGAGTTTGCTCTGGAGGTTGAACTACAGTAGTAGGTTCATTGCTCAAGTCACAACCACGTGCGAGCCTATCTTTAAGTTATTGAAAAAGGATGATGTTGTTAAGTGGACAGATGATTGCCAAAAGGCTTTTGACAGGATAAAAGATTATCTATCAAAACCCTCTGTATTGGTCCCTCCTCAACCTGGTAGACCTTTGTTTTTATATCTATCAGTGATGGATAATTCCTTTGGATGTGTTCTGGGCAACATGATGCGATAGGCAAAAAGGAATAGGTAATCTATTATTTGAGCAAGAAGTTCACCAATTATGAGGTTAAGTATACCCTTTTAGAAAGGACATGTTGTTCTTTGACTTGGGTTGCTCAAAAGCTGAGGCATTATCTTTTAGCCTACACTACTTACCTCGTATCCAGAATGGATCCCTTTGAAGTACATCTTCCAAAAGCCAATGCCTACTGGCAGGCTCCCAAAATGGCAAATTATGCTCATAGAGTTCGACATCGTCTATGTCACTCGTACCGCAATGAAACCACATTCTTTGGCATATCATTTGGCAAAGAATCTAGTTGATGATGATTACAAGCCACTGAGCACATACTTCCCAGACGAAGAGGTCAACTCAATAGAGGAAGTAGTTCCGGACGATAGCCATGTATGGAATATGTATTTTGATGGGGCTGTTAATAACAAAGGAGTTGGGATCGGGGCAATCCTCATCTCACCTATTGGACAGCATTACCCTGCAACGGCTCGACTTTGGTTCTTCTGTACCAATAATACGGCAGAATACGAGGCTTGTATCATGGATCTATTTTAAAATGGCCCTCGATCTGGATGTGCATGAACTATTGGTTAAGGGAGATTCTGACTCGCTTATCCGGCAAGCCCAAGGCGAATGGGAGACTCGAGACATCAAGCTTATACCATATAGACAATGTATGCAAGACCTGAGCAAAAGATTCAAATCCATCAAGTTCAGGTACATTCCGAGATTTCACAACGAATTACCCAATGCCTTGGCTACCTTTGATTCGATGCTTCCTTATCCAGGCAACACGCATATTGATCCATTGGAAATCCAAGTGCGGAATCAACACCGTTACTGCAATACAATTGGGGCAAAACCAAATGGTGAACCATGGTATCATGACATAAAATGATTCCTGAAAACAAGGGAATACCTGGAGCATGCCAAGGGAGATCAAGAAAGAACTATAAGACAGCTCGCCGATGGTTTCTTCCTAAATGGGGAATCCTATACAAAAGGACCCCAGACTTGAACCTGGTGAGATGCATAGATTCCACAGAAGCTGAGCGGATCATTAGTGAGTACATTCAGGAGTATGTGGGCCTCACATGAATGGATATGTTTTGGAGAAGAAGATTCAGCGGGCAGGATATTATTGGCTTACTATGGAGTGAGATCGCTTCAGTTTTGTTCGTAGGTGTCACCAATGCTAGATTCATGGCGACCTGATTCACTCGCCTCCGTCGAAGTTGCATAGCATGTCCTCTCCTTGGCCTTTCGTTCCTTGGGCAATGGATGTTATTGAGCTAATCGAGCCAAAGGCTTCAAATGGGCATAGCTTCATTTTGGTCGCCATTGATTACTTCACCAAGTGGGTGGAGGTCGTCACTTTCAAAGCAGTCAACCGAGAAAGCAGTGGTAGACTTTGTTCACTCCAACATCATCTGTCGCTTTGGTAATCCAAAGACCATTATTACTGACAATGTAGCCAATCTGAATAGTCATCAGATGAAGGAGGTATGCGAGCAATTTAAAATTTTGCATCGCCATTCTACCTCTTACTAGCCAATAGAGCCGTTGAAGCACCAAACAAGAACATCAAGAAGATTCTCAGAAAAATGATCCAAGGGTCCAGGCAATGACATAAAAAGTTGCCTTTTGCTCTTTTGGGATACCGTACGACTGCTCGCATATCTGTTGGTGTAACTCCTTATCTGCCGGTATATGGAATTGAAGCTATAATACCGGCTGAAGTCAAAATTCTCTCTCTCCAAATCATTGTGGAATCGGAGATTAAAGACACTAAGTAGGTCAAGACCCGATTAGAACAGCTAATGCTGATTGATGAAAAACAGCTAGCAGTAGTGTGTCTTGGCCAGTTATACCAGCAAAGAATGGCACATGCTTATAACAAAAAAGTGCGCCCAAGGCACTTTGAGGTAGGCCAGCTTGTTTTAAAATGCATCCTTCTGCACCACGTAGAAGTTATAGGAAAGTTTGCCCCGAACTGGCAAGGAGCCTACATCGTCAAGAAAGTGTTACCAAAAGGGGCCTTGCACTTGGTAGATGAAGAAGGACCAAAAAATTGTTACCCTAGATCGCACACGCAAGTATATGTGGTCAATCGAGTAATAAAGAGTGAATAGAGTATTGTTCTCATGAGGACATGTGATCAGTGATCAATTAAATCAAGCAAATTCTGATTTATCGAGTCAAGAACAATTTCAAGGTGATTTTTGTTGATTAATTCTACTAAATAGAGCTTTGATTAAAAGAATAACTAATTAACTAGAACACTTAGCACGAAGATTTTAATTCAACGAGAAATAAGATTCCAGGGTCGTGGCTGGCTAATAATCCTGTTGAATTTTTCAATTGACTCGACTTATTAATTTATCTAGGTTATTAACCTGCAAGGACAATAATACTAGTAGAAATTTGAAAACTTCTACTCGCCTATTCAATTTATTTTAAATCCTATATTCCAATTAGATTAGAGATAAAAAGAACGCATTGACAATCTCTTGTACAATACCTCTTTCAAGTTCAACTCAAGCTTCATATATAGTATTTCACTGTTAGCAACACAGTAAAATAATTAAACTCAGGATATGAATAAACAACCTAATATGATAAATTAAATCTCAAATCAATCTCCAAATATCAACATTCATGTAAAATCATAACCCTAGAATAAACGAGTTTAGCCACACATAGTCATGGTAGCATCTCAAGTAATTCCCAAAAATACATAAAAATCAATAAAAGAAGGGAAAAAGAAGAATTAAAAGATGAATTCCACGGTTCCCGAACTCTATGATGGCTTTCCTCTGCTTCCAAGTTGTTAGATGACATAAAAGATGTGTTTTTGGCTTATATATTGCGTACAAAGCCGTGGGCCAAAGTCTTCCTTTACCTTTTCCGAATCAGCTTCATGGATTGGATGCTTCGTATCCGCCTCAGCTTGAACTTCTCAGCATCGGATGTTGGGGTGGATACCCACGTCCACCCTCTGTTTCCTTATCCTTGTTGCGCCCAGATGCGGATGCTAAGGTGGATGCCTTCTCCCGACTTCACTGCTAAGAATGAACCAAATAGCATTTTTTTTCCAAGGTTGGATGCGATGCATCCACCCTCTTCTCCTATAGATGGAGCATTTTTTTCTTCATATTTTTGCACTCCAAACATCTTAAATCATCACACACAACTTAAATAGTCATACAATCAATAATTGACACATGTTGGGCATTTTTAACACCAAATAGCACCAAAAATCGATTAAAATATGGGTAAAGTAACATTAGAACATATAAAAATATGCCCAACATCAATAGGTACCAAACATGACTAGTAACTACGTTACTAGTCAGTGAACTACGTTCGACCTGATTTCAAAAGGAAACGTAGGCAGCCCTACCCTGGGTTCGGTCCCATCGCAACAAAAATCCATATCCCCAATGGATTTGGATATGGATTACTTTTTACGGTCCTTCTGTAAAAACGGTTCCAAAAGTTGTAACTGAGTTCAAGGTTCCTTTTGCCTTTTCCCGTTAAGACCCGCTGATCGATCTCTAAGAATGTTGAAGTCACCATGCCAAGGGTGTTGGACAACCTGCCACATGCAGTATCTTAGTAAATGGCGGCGAAAAAATAAGAGAGTCTTATCGGTGAAAATCTATATGGGCACCGTAAGGCGACAATGAGTAGAGAAATAAGAGAGGTCAGTTATCGAAAACCCGCAAAAGGTGCTACTAGCCGAATGGGATTCTTTGATACTCCGGCATGAGCACAACCAAGACAGTTTCAAGATGAATGTTTGCGATAGATTTTGAGAATTAAACAACTCAGACCGATCGAGCGTCAAGTCCAAAATGCATGTCATGATTCATTGAAGTCGGCACATACCTCCAGATAAGTCTCCCTATTCCTTTCTCCGAAAGGGACACCTTATTTTTAAACATAGTTCTTTTTCACTTTTAATTTCTCTTATGTTTTTTCCCATAATTTCTTTTTGAGTCCTTTTCGGTCTAAATCTTGCATCAAAAGCTAAGCAAAGAAATGGCTCCAAAACTAGCTACAGTTTTCCCGTAATACCGAGCACAATTTGGGGAATATATGACATTGACAAAGGCACGAATCCATCTGTGATCTCCTCTGATAAACTGAAAAAAGTGTTTCAAAGAAATCAAAAAGGCCGCTAAGTAAGACTTGCTTCATGATCAACGTTGATAGCGCCACAGACACAAACTGATATCAAGTGCAAGATAACCAGGTTTTATCTTTAAAAGAAAAAAAAATGCCAAAGCAATGACTTGTTTTGTAGACAAGGGTCAGCAGTACTTTAGATATCCGAGTGTGAAACAGTCGGGGGCAACGTCTGAAAGCCAAGGTCTCCAGAAACCGATATAGAGTATCAGAACACCTCGGTACCATACTGATAGAATCAGTTCTTTGACATCGGAGTGACCGTGAATTTAACCTACTCAGGACATCAAGACCACAAACTGACCACCATTTGAAAACTCACAATTTTTTTTTTTTGAAGCAGGAACACAGCAGTGTAAAATGGCGGTTCTCAAAGGACAAACGTCACTAAAGGTAAGTTCCTCAAAATCTCCATTTTCTTTTATTTTCAGCATGCAACACTACTGGTCATACTTCCCATTTTTCATAACTTAACTCGGGTAGAACCTTTTCGCCTAGGGGGATCCAGCTTATATTTTCGGATAGAAGTAAAATTCACTCAAGCTATTTTACGTAGCTTAACTCGAGTAGAACCTTTCGCCTAGGGGGATCCAGCTCATATTCCGGGTAGAAGTATTCTTCGCTCAGGTTGTTTTACGTAGCTTAACTCAGGTAGAACCTTTTCTCCTAGGGGGATCCAGCTCATCTCGGGTAGAAGTACTCTTTGCTCAAGCTATTTTACGTAGCTTAACTCCGGTAGAACCTTTCGCCTAGAGGGATTCAGCTCATATTTCAAGTAGAAATATTCTTCTCTCAAGTTATTTTATGTAGCTTAACTCAAGTAGAACCTTTTCGCCTAGGCGGATCCAGTTCATATATCTAGGAAAGTGCTCTTTGAAGCTAGTTTACGTAGCTTAACTCAGGTAGAAATTTTTCGCCTAGGGGGATCCAGCTCATATTCTGGGTAGAAGTATTGTTCGCTCAGGCTGTTTTACGTAGCTTAATTCAAGTAGAACCTTTTCGCCTAAGGGGGTCCAGCTCATATTTCCGGGTAGAATTACTCTTTGCTTAGGCTATTTTATGTAGCTTAACTCAGGTAGAACCTTTTCTCCTAGAGGGATTCAATACTTTATCAGTGATACAAGGTACCAACCCCTGGTTACATTCCTCCTTAGTGATACAGGGCGCCAACCCCTGGTTACGTTTTCCTTAAGTAATACAGGGTACCAACCTCTAGTTACATTCCTCCTTAGTGATACAGGGCGCCAACCCCTGGTTACGTTTTCTTCAATAATACAAGGTACCATCCCCAGTCATATTTCTTTTTAGTAATATAGGATGTCATCCCCTAATTCCATTTCCTTTTGGCAACACGGGGTACTTACCCCTGGTTGTATATCATCACATAGCTAGTTTATACTACTGTCTTTGTCTTCCTTTCAATAAATTAGATAATTTATAGCTTTCTCTTATAACTCACAAAAAATTTCTAGTGCCAAACTGGGGCAGAAAACTTTTGTTCGTGTTTGTCTTTGATGGTTTTGCAGGACCCTGCTGTAAAGAATAGATTGTGACGATTAAAGCTTGTAGTTTCAGTTCTCTTCAAAAGAAAGAGGTCTTTCGATCACAAGATAATCGGAGTTAGTTTTGATAATGTGTCAGCAAGCAAGCTTCTCAAGTTTCATTTTCCCATAGACATAATAGCCTGGTAGACACTTGTAGTTATTCGCGTTTGTCATCCCGGTCCCTATGCTCAACAAAGTTTTATCCAGACACTTATAATTGTTCAAAGTCGGTGTTTTAAACCCCTCTGACCATTGACCAAGTCTATGTGATAACTTGATTGCTGAACCTGACAAAATACATGTATGTCACACTTATAATGAGTGTGAACATAAAAATTTAAACAAAAAATGATTAAAATAATAAAAAAGGATAAAAAGAAAAATAAGAATACAAAAAATCAAATTAGAAAAAAGAAGAAGGTCTTTTTCTCTTTCACTCACGGTCTC
>MCJB01037718.1:242954-265595 GCA_002018475.1 Nicotiana obtusifolia | reverse complement strand
GGTAGATAGGGGGTGTGTGGGGTTGGTGGGATGGGGAATAAGGTGGAGAAGGTTGAAAAAGAGTTTTGAAAATGTTTTTACTTTTCTTGATAGGGAATATATATTTCTCCAATTGAAGAAAAATAGGTTCATATATAAAATATTTTTTCAAAATATTTAAGCCGACCAAATATGAAAAAGTTGAAAAATATTTTTTGAAAAATATTTTCCTTCGTACCAAACACACCCTTGGATCTAAAAGTTTTCCGCCGTTGATGAGTTCAAAGCTTTTCAGATTTGGAATTCTTTGAGTACTTGTATTCCAGATCTAAAAATTTATTGAAGGAAACCAAACGGGTATTGATTAATATTTGTGAAATTGTTTGGGTGAAATTTGGTGATGTTTTTCGACCTATTTTGTATGGAGCTTCGTAAGCTGGGTACCAACGAAACAAAATCCAATCTATTTATAATTTTGTATAATAGTGTATAACAAAATAAAATATGTATAAACATCTCTTATATACTAATATATACTTTTAAAAGGTTGATACATTAATTATAATAAGTGTATAATATTATATAATAATGTATAAATGTACATATATTATTGCAAAAAGAATGTTGGCTATACAGACAAAAACTTAAAAACATGACTACAGAAGTGCAATACAGTTGAGACTGTATTTTGTGCAAAATTTCCTTCTTAAAAAGTAACGTTGTAAAGAAAATTAAAAAAAAATACTTTTAGAAAAAGCTTTTGCTAGTCTTCAAATTCCTTTTTAGACAAATAAGCGCCACTTAACTGTCGTGGAGATTTCTAGCCTATATTATCTGGATATACAGTAACCCCTCGATTCTCAATGGTTAAAGAATCAAAGGTGATTCTTTCACGTATAAAACTTTGAAACATTTTTGCTTCGTTGTCTTATTCGTGTCAGATCTGATAGGGAGTTCCTTTATCATATTCTTGGAGAAGGTATCAAAGCTGGTGCAACAGCCATTTGCATAGCTGATACTGTTGGATGCAATTTGCCCAGTGAATATGCACAACTGATTTCTGATATAAAAGCCAATACCCCAGGAATACAAGATGTAAACATTTCAACACACTGTCACAACGATCTTGGTCTTGCTACTGCCAACACCTTAGCTGTATGTGTTCAATTCCTTTTATGTCTAACAGTAGCGCATATAAATAAAGTCACTGACTCTAACAGTAACAGTACGTTCAATTTCAGGGAGTATGTGCAGGGGCAAGACTAGTAGATGTGACTATCAACGGCATTGGTGAAAGAGCTGGAAATGGTTCTCTAGAGGAGGTGAGTTTGTGTTTTAACTTAAGAGAATTAATGGGGATATTGGATGTGGCATAGTTTCAACTTTCAAGCAGGGAACCAGATTTTTGAATAGTTTACTCATTTGATGGTCTATTGAAATATATATATATATATATATATATATATATATATGGGGATTCTTTAATTCTGCACTTTTCAGTACTTATGGTCCATTTCGCATAATTCATCTTTTAACTTTTCTCTTTACTGAAATAGATGCGGAGAGCAAGTTCTAGATGGTCTCTACACTGGGATTAATTTAAAGCATATAATTGAGACGAGCAAAATGGTATTGTACGTACCTCTACTCTTAGCTAGAGATATTTTAGTAGTTTTAAAGCTGCTTATTTTTTGTGCTTTTCTGTTGACCAATTTTATTATGTAGGTAGAAGAGTACAGTGGGCTTAAGGTGCACGCACATAAGGCCATTGTTGGAGCTAATGCATTTTCTCATGGAAGTAGCCTCCATCAAGTTTTGTGTTATTTTGTCTAATTGCAAAGGATACACTGTCAATCATACATTACTGATTCAGGATCTTGTCACCTACTGATGCAGGAGCTTGTCAATTAATTATGCAGCAGCTTGTCAATTAATTATGCAGCAACGTGTCAACTATTAACGCAGTAGTTTACCTTTCTTTTATCTTCTAGTGGATTTTGTCCCACATTAATTGTTGAAGTAAATCTACTCTGGATACGAGTCTATAGGAATACCTTAGGAGCTTTAAATAAGAACCATCTCTGTATTGAGTAAACATTTTATATGAAACATTGTGCTCTACTTTTTTTTTTTTTTTTGGTAAATATGTTTTCTATTATCTGAGAACAATGTACAATTATAACAATTTCCCTTAAAGTTAGATATGCAACCCCAACTTTAGCGTACATCAAGAACTTCTTCAACTTTATCTAGTACACTCAAACTCCTATAGTATTCAGAAAATATCAACTAGTTGCACCTGGCTGGAATTTCACACTTCTGCATGATGGATAGAAATTCAGACTGGCCATCTGCTTGGTTAGCCTTGGTAGTTTACTCCCTCTGCAGTGTACATCTTGTATGATCATCTTTGTTATAACATCCTCTGGTCTTCTCTTGTTTTGGAACAATTTTAGGTTCCTTTCCTGCCAAACATAGTAAATGCTCCCAGAGAGAGCCGTCCTATAGATTTCAGTTTTCCCACATTTAACATTTGCATTGCTTACTGCCCATGATATCTCCTCATTCCACCCCAATACAACTCTTTTAATACCTTGCCACTTCAGAATTTGCTGCCACATTGCACTCAAGGAATAGGTGTTGAGCGCTTTCTTGGTCTTGCTCACACAGAGGGCATACAAGACTATTTTGGATCCCCATTTGATTAGTCTATCTCTCGCGTACAACCTGTTTTGCAATTCCATACATAGAATGAATGACCATCTTGGACTGCTTTGGTTATTGCATATTAGCCTCCTCTATGTAACGACCCGGCCGATCGTTTTGAGTATTTTAGCCCCATTCCCCTATTTATTGCCTCCCCTATGTTATATTGTGGTTACGTGACTTGTCGGGGTGTTCGGTTTTAGTTTAGGGTGACTTTCGAAGTGAGACGGGACACTTAGTCCCTAAGTTGGAGGCTTAAGTTGAAAGAGTTGACCGTAGTTTGACTTTTATGTGGACGATTTCGGAATGGAGTTTTGGATTGTTCCAATAGCTTCGTCCGGATATTGATTTAGAGGTTCGTAGGTCGTTTCGGCTTGAATTGGCAAAAGTTAGAAAGTTGAAGGTTCGGAGGGTTGAAAAGTTTGACCGGAAGTTGACTTTATTGATATCGAGGTCGTATTCTGATTCTGAAAATTGGAATAGGCCCCTCATGTCATTTATGACTTGTGTGTAAAATATGAGGTCAATCGAAGTTGTTTTGGTATGATTCGGTGTTAGTGAAGTCGGATGTTCATAGTTTCAATTGGCTTGAATTAGGTTGCGATTCGTTGAATCAATGTTGTATGATGTCATTTTGGCCTCGAGTAGGTCCGTTATGTGTTTTGGAAGTTGCTGGTATATTCAGATGGGATCCCGGAGGCCCCGGGTGTGAATCGGATCATTTTTGGACTTAGTTGTTTTGGCTGAAGTTGTTGCTATTCTGGTGTCATCGCACCTGCGGAGGGTTTGGCCACAGGTGCGGACACGCAAGAGTGCGTGGTTCATTGCAGAAGAGAAAAGGGCCAGCCCAGGCATGGGTCGCAGGTACAGACACCTGGGCGCAGGTGTGCATCCGCAGACGCGAGTTTCTTCCGCAAAAGCGGAATTGTGAGGCTTGTGAAGGACCGCAGGTGCGGTCAAAATTTCGCAGAAACGGGCTCGCAGAAGCGAGTATTTGTACTCAGAAGAGAAGGGAGCTGTCCTAAGTGAGGACAACACCTGCGATGGAATTTTCGTAGGCGCGGAGCCGCAGATGCGGCTGAGGGTTCGCAAGTGAGAAATCACTAGGCTGATAAGGGTGTTATAAAGGGTTTAATTCCATTCTTCATCTTCTGACCTACAGAGCTTGGTTTGCTACGATATTTCAAGGGATTTTCAAGAAAATTATTGGGGTAAGTGCTTCTAATTCGGATTTGGCTATTATGCGTGAATCCATCGTTATTTTTGTCATTTAATTAGTGATTTAAGTTGGAAAATTTGGGGAAAAATTTGTGAAACTTCTTAGACTAAATTTTTGGGATTTGAAAGGCGATTCAAAGTCGGATTTGAGTAATTTTTGTATGGTAGGACTCGTTATCGAGTGGATGCTCGGATTTTGTAAGTTTGGTCGGGTTCCGAGACGCGAGCCCGTGGTTGACTTTTTAAGTTGACTTTTTATTTTTCTTTAAAGATTGCAACTTTATTGTTCGGAATAGCTTCCTATAGTTGCAACTTTATTATCTCAGTTAAATTATGCATGTATATTAGGCTTACCTAGTCTTATAGACTAGATGCCATCACGACATCCTATGGAGGGAAATTGGGATCGTGACAAGGTTGAATCAGAGTCTAGGCTCATAGGTGTTACGAGTCACAAGTAGGTTTAGTAGAGTCTCGCGGATCGGTAGGGAGACGTCTGTACTTATCATCGAGAGGCTATGGAACTGTTAGGAAAACTTCACTTCTTTGACTCCTTATCGTGCAAATTTATTGACTTCGGAATTTCGAATCTTCATCTCTTTATTCTCTCACAGATAGTGAGGACTCGCACTGCTGGACCCGATGATTAGACACCCGCACCCCCTGCTAGAGCCGCGAGAAGCGAGGCCAGGGCAGAGGTCGAGGACGGGCACATGGTGCAGCCAGGGCACCTACCTGAGCTGCGACAGAGGAGCAACATGTAGCTCCTATTGGAGGGCAGGCACCTGAGATTGCTGTTGCTACCCCTGCACTTCAGGAGACCCTGGCCCAGTTCTTGAGCATGTTTGGTACTCTAGCTCATGTGGGGTTGATCCTACTTGCACCTGCCACATCTCAGGTTGGGGGAGGAGCACAGACTCCTGCAGGCCACCCCAGAGCAGCGAGTCCATGTTGAACAGGTCCCAGAGGTTATACTAGTGCAGCCGGTTGTCCCAGTTCCGCCCGAGGTTAGGGCAGCAGCGTCTAAGGAGGAGCAGTTCAGACTCGAGAAGTATAACAAGTACCACCCTCCTACTTTCAGCAGCTTAACTATAGAGGATGCACAGGTCTTTCTGGAGAAGTACCACCGAATTCTCCGTACCATGGGTATAGTGGAGATGACCGGGGTTGCTTTCACTACTTTCTAGCTGTCGGGACCAGCGTACCAGTGGTGGCGGGCTTATAAGGAGAGTAGCCTCACTAAGGTAGCTTTACTCACATGGGCTCATTTTTCAGAGATATTCTTGAGAGTTTGTTACCTAGAGCCTTCGGGATGCATGGCGTGCGGAGTTTGAGTAGTTGTGCCAGGGTGCTATGACCGTGTCAGAGTATGCTGTCACGTTCAGTGAGTTGTCCAGACATGCACCTGCCTTAGTTTTCACAGTCATAGAACGAGTCCATCGATTTATCGAGGGGCTCAATTATGTTATTAGATTCACCATGGCTTGAGAGATGGAGAGTCATACCCCAAATTAGTAGGTGGTAGAGATCGCACAAAGATTGGAGGGTATGCGGGGCCGGGATAGGGAGGACAAGGAGGACAAGAGGCCTTGAGATTCCGGTGGATATAGTGGTGCCCGTGCCCCAGTTGCAGCCCACCATGATAGAGGCTATGTGAGACATCCAATTCATCCTGCACTTCCAGCTTCTAGTAGTATTCTGGCTACTCCTAGGTCTCAGGTTTCCTATTATGCACCGCTATTGTCTAGTGCACCTCCTGCACGGGGTGCTTTCAGCGGTCAGTCTAGCCGACCAGGCCCGAGTCATTTTCAGTAGTAATGTCCCCCGAGAGCATTTTTTGAGTGTGGTGATACTCGTCATATGGCGAGGGACTGCCCCAGACTTAGAAAGGGTGCATCTCCACAGGCTACTCAGGCTTTGTGCGTTCCACAGGGTCCCCAGACTTCTCAGGCTCTGTGCGTTCCACAGGGTCCCCAGACTTCTCAGGTCATGGTTTCTGCACCAATTGCCGCTCCACCCGCACAACTAGCTAGGGGTGGAGGTCAAGCGGGTAGGGGTCGTCCAAGAGGGGGTGGCCAGGCAAGATGTTATGCTTTTTCGGGTAGGACGGAGGCAGTTGCATCAGATGCAGTTATCACAGGTATTGTTCCGGTTTGTCATAGAGAAGAATCAGTCTTATTTGATCCAGGCTCCACTTATTCATATTTATCATCTTACTTTGCTCCGTATTTGGGTATACCCTATGATTCTTTGAGTTCTCCTATCTATGTGTCCATGCCTGTAGGAGATTCCATTATTTTTGACCGTGTGTATCGGTCGTGTTTAGTTGTTCTTGGTGGTTTTGAGATCAGAGTTGATATATTGTTGCTCAGTATGGTAGATTTTGATGTTATTTTGGGAATGGACTGGTTGTCGCTCTATCATGCTATTCTAGATTGTCATGCTAAGACAGTGACGTTAACTATGCCAGGTTTGCCGCGGTTGGAGTGGATGTGTACTTTGGATTATGTCCCTAGCAGGGTTGGTCTTTCCTTAAGGCACAGTAGATGGTTGGGAAGGGGGTCTGATACATATCTAGCCTTTGTGAGAGATGTCAGTGTTAACACTCTTATCATTGAGTCAGTTCCGGTAAGTGAGAGACAATCTAGATGTATTTCCAACGGATCTTCCGAGCATGCCGCCTGATTGCGATATTGAATATGGTATTAACTTGTTGCTGGGCACTCAGCCCATTTCTATTCCACCATATCTTATGGCCCTAGTAGAGTTGAAGGAATTAAGGGAGCAGTTGCAAGAGTTGCTCGATAAGGGCTTCATTCGGCTTAGTGTGTCACCTTTAGGTGCTCCGGTCTTGTTTGTAAAGAAGAAGGACGGTTCTATACGCATGTGTATTTATTATTGGCAGTTGAATAAGGTTACAGTGAAGAACAGGTATCCCTTGCCACTCATTAATGACTTATTTGATCGGCTAAAGGGTGCCAGAGTGTTCTATAAGATTGATTTGTGGTCAGGTTATCACCAGCTAAAGATTAAGGATTCAGATATTTCGAAAACTACTTTCAGGACTCGGTATGGTCATTACGAGTTCCTTGTGATGTCATTTGGGCTGACCAATGCCCCAACATCATTCATGCACTTGATGAACAGTGTATTCCAGCCCTATCTTGATTCATTCATCATTGTGTTTATTGACGACATCTTGGTGTATTCCTGAAGCCGGGAGGATCATGAGCATTATTTGAGGATTGTACTCCAGACCCTGAGAGAAAAGAAGTTGTATGCAAAATTTTCAATGTGTGAACTCTAGCTTGATTTAGTGGCATTTTTTGTCATGTCGTATCGAGTGAGGGGATCAAGGTAGATCTGGAGAAGATTGAAGTAGTGCAGAGTTGGCCCAGACCTTCGTCAGCTACTGAGATCCGGAGTTTTCTTGGATTGGTATGGTATTGCCATCGTTTCATAGAGGGTTTCTCATCTATTGCTGCACCTATGACCAGATTGACCCAGAAGGGTGCTCCGTTCAGATGGACTGAGAAGTGTGAGGAGAGCTTTCAAAAGCTCAAGATTACTTTGACTACAGCCCCAGTGTTGGTGTTGCCTACAGGTTTGAGGTCTTACACTGTGTACAATGATGCGTCACGTGTTGGCCTTTGCGCGGTGTTGATGCAAGACGATAGGGTGATTGCCTACACGTCTAGACAATTGAAGGTGCATGAGAAGAATCATCCTGTCCATGACCTGGAATTAGCAGCTATCATTCATGCCTTGAAGATCTGGCGGCACTATTTGTACGGTGTCCCTTGTGAGGTCTGTATCGGCCACCGGAGTCTGCAGCATCTATTCAAACAGACGGATCTTAACTTACGACAGCAGAGATGGTTAGAGTTGCTTAAGGACTATGATATCACCATTCTATACCATCCCGGGAAGGCCAATGTGGTGACCGATGCCTTGAGTCGAAAGGCGGAGAGCTTGGGCAGTCTAGCATATCTACTGGTAGCGGAGAGGCCATTAGCATTGGATGTTCAGGCCTTCGCCAACCAATTTGTTAGATCGGATGTCTCAGAGCTGAGTAGAGTTCTGGCTTGCGTGGTTTCTTGTCTTCTCTATACGATCGTATCAGAAAGCGCCAGTATGATGACCCCTATTTGCTTCTCCTTAAGAACACGGTTCAGCACGGCGATGCCAAGAAGGTTACTATTGGGGATGACGGTGTGTTATGGATGCAGGGCCGGTTATGTGCTCCCAATTTGGATGGTTCACGTGAGTTGATTCTTTAGGAGGCCTATAGTTCCAGTACTCCATTCATCTGGGTGCTGCTAAGATGTATTAGGACTTGAGACATCACTATTGGTGGAGGAGGATGAAGAAAGAGATAGTGGAGTATGTAGCCCGGTGTATAAATTATCAGCAGGTGAAGTATGAGCATCAACAGCCAGGTGGGTTGCTTAAGAGACTTGAGATTTCTTAGTGAAAATGGGAGCGAGTTACCATGGATTTCGTTATTGGGCTCCCATGGACTCAAAAGAAGTTTGACGCAGTATGGATGATTATGGATAGGTTGACCAAGTCGGCTCATTTCATTCCGGTAGCGACTACTTATTCTTCAGAACAACTGGCTCAGCTCTATATTCACAAGATTGTCCCACTTCATGGCATGCCGGTATCTATCATCTCTGACCGAGGTTCAGAGTCTACATTGCAATTCTGGAAGGCCATACAACATGTGTTAGGCACATGGGCTGAGTTGAGTACAACATTCCACCCTCAGGCGGACGGACAGTCCGAGTGCACTATTCAGATATTAAAGGATATTCTTCGTGCCTGTGTTATAGAGTTCGGGTGTTCTTGGGCAGTTTTTGCCGCTTGCAGAGTTTGCCTACAACAACAACTATCAATCGAGTATTCAAATGGCTCTGTATGAGGCCTTGTATGGGAGATGGTGTCAGTCTTTGGTGGGTTGGTTTGAGCTGGTGAGGCAAGGCTATTCGGTGATGACTTGGTTCAGGATGCTTTGGAAAAGGTTAAGTTGATTCAAGATTGGCTTCGTACAATCCAATCTAGACAGAAGAGTTATGCGGATCGGAAGGTGCGAGATGTTGTAATCATGGTTTGAGAGCGAGTCTTTCTCCGGGTTTCACCTATGAAGGGTGTTATGAGGTTCGGGAAGAAGGGCAAGTTGAGCCTTAGGTATATCGAACCATTTGAGATTCTTGAGAGGATTGGTGAGGTGGCTTATAAGCTTGCATTGCCACCTAGTCTAGTTGCAGTTCATCTGGCATTCCATGTTTCTATGCCTCGGAAGTATCACGGTGATCCGTCTTATGTGTTGGACTTCAGCTTAGTCCAGTTGGATAAGGATTTATCTTATGTTGAGGAGCCGGTGGCCATCTGGACAGGCAGGTCCGAAAGTTGAGGTCGAAGAGCATTGCTTCAGTGAAGGTTCATTGGAAGGGTCAACCAGTTTAGGAGGTGACTTGGGAGATCGAGCATGATATGCGTAGCCATTATCCTCATCTTGTCACCACCTCAGGTATGTCTCTATACTTGTTCAAGGACGGACGTTTATTTAAGAGAGGGTGGATGTAACGACCCGGCCATTCGTTTTGAGTATTTTAGCCCTGTTCCCCTATTTATTTCCTTCTCTATGTCATATTGTGGTTACGTGACTTGCAGTGGTGTTTGGTTTTGGTTTCGGGTGAGTTTTGTGTTATACCCCATGTTTGTGTACGTAAAAGTATGTCGTAAGTCAATTAATGTAAGCTCATAAATGATATCCTCTTAGAAAGTACATAAAGTAAGTTAATAATGTTACCGTGGAGGTTACAAATATTTAAGATCATGAATAATAGGTACCAAGATAGTTGGAAGGCTTAGAAGCTAAACAAATTGAGGAAAATAAGTTTCGGCAAAAGTCGACAAGTTAGGAATATCATAACATGTACTTTTGAGGTGAGACTAAGGTTCTTAACATGATAAGGAGGTTATGTTATGAGTTATTTTAGTCGTATGATAGTCGTGTGTTATATTTTAATGTCAAGCGAGTTGTGGAACAAACGTTGGCAAAGGTCATCACAATCTACATTCAGAAATGTGCTGAAAATTAGGTCAAATGTAGCTGAGTTTTTCTCCCAATATACTTGGAATTAAAGGATAATCCACCTACCAAATTATCTACGAGCCTAGTTTCCAACACATTAAACCGTTTGTCAATACGATATCAGAATAGAGAGATATTTGCATTTTTATGAGACTTCATAGACTGTATAGGTGACAAGTAGGTGTGTCACCTTCTTGCTTAAATGAAAGGATCAGATATCCCCACAGAGGGGCGGCCAAGGGGCCTTTTAAGGGCTGAATTAACTAATTTGTTTCATTCATTTCTCAGTCCAAGAACATAGATTGAACCTCTATAAATCCTCCCCCAAAAATCCCACACAAACCCTAGGTGATTTTTGTTTTAGCTAAATAAGAATTTTATTAATAGAAGCATAATACAGAAGTGGAGGGAGACATAAACCTTACCTTCAATACAAGAGTGAATGTACACTTAGTCATCCTAGTGTGATAACTAAATATACCTAAAATGTGGTAAGGTGTTAGACCTATGGCAATGTGGTGATTGTCTATTTTGAAGTGATAAACAATTGCATGTACAAAAACATAGTGAGATTGTTCTAGGTCAGCAGTACAAAAAAGTACATGTGTTCCTGCTTCTATTGTGTGATTTAGGGAAGTGGTCCCTTGTATGTACATCTGATATCCAAAAAAGATTTCTATAGTTCTCAAAAGAATGACAAAGAGCATGAGCTATCTTCAATTTTTCTTTGACTTTGTGAAGAAAAGCCAAGTTGAAGATCACTGTTTAAGGTGGGATGATTGTTGCTGTTGACTGTGTGCTGCTGCAGTAAATTGTTTGTGTTTTTCCTGGGTCTTCCTTTGGGTAGTCTGCTTGGCTTGGTGTTTAGTTGGGAGCTGCTGTCTTCTCTTGTCTCAATCTGATGATGTTCTATTGTTGCTTTCCGTTCTTGTGGTGTCTGCTGGCTGGTACTGTTGTCTTGCTGAGTGGAGTCATATTTCCATTGTTGCACTGAAGTTGGAAGTGTCCATGATGATTGCTGAAGTTGCAAGAGATTAAGTACCAGGGGTACTAATACCACACTTTGCAACTGCAACAATAATCTGAACCAATTCAAGTTGCCTACAGTATGATGGAGGGTGCTGGTTTGCTGGTATTCTATTAACTCTACTGCTGTGTCTTGAGACTGCTGCTGTTTTGCTGTATGCCTGTGTAGATACTTGTTCTTGTGCTGCTTTGAGATGTGAATTATGATGGCTTGAGTCTGTGTTTCTGTGACTTGAGGCTGTTGCTGAGTTGAGTGTTGTCTGTGCTTATCCTTGCTCATGTACTGCTTAGTGTTGATTGAATGTTTGTGGCATGTGAGTGCTGCGGGAGTCCATGATGGTTGAATTGGGTTGTTGTTGCTCTTGTATGTGTGCTTGCTCCACTGGTAGTATGGTGACTGAGTTTCTATGTCTTGAAGCTGCTGCTGATGTGCTTTACTCCTGTGTATATCCTTGCTCCTGTGTTGTTTCTAATGAGAGTCTGTTGGTGTTTCAATTTCCTGTGATGGCTGTTGGCTTTGTGGATTACTGATGTGTTGCTGAGTAGAGTCAGGTTTCCAGTATTGCAATGTGGCTGAGAATGCCCAAGATGATTGTTGTAGTTGCAACAGATTGAGCACCAGGGGTGCTAATACCATACCTTGCAACTGCAGCAATAATCTGGACAATTTCAAGCTGCTTACAGTATTGTGTAGAGTGATGGGTTCAGTGGTGAAGATGGTATTTATGTTGTTGTTATTTTGGATTCTTGTTTGCTCCTGATAATATGGCAATTTTCTTTGATTTGCATGGTGATTTGAATGCTTTGTGGTCATGTGATATGCAGAGTAATGCTTTTGTTGATTATCTGTTAGGTGTGCTTCTGGCTGTTGTAGTTGCTGCAGGTTCTGTGATTGCCAGTCCATGTTGTTGTTTGTGCTAAGTTGTGTGCTGACTGGGTACCATTGCTTTATGTTGACAGAAAATGTCCATCTTATTGCTCCTGTGTTGCTGCTGTAATGTAGTAGTGTGCTTGCTGAATTGTTGTGTTGTATGTTAGCAAGGGGGATCCATGATTATTGCTTTGATTGCAATGGATTGAGCATTAGAAATGCTACTATCATACATTGCAATTGCAGCAATGATCTGGCTTCCTCCAAGTTATCTACAGAGTTAAGAGCTTTGCTGAGATTGTTTTTATGTGTTTGCTGAGCTTGCTTGGAGTAACTGGGATCCAGCCTACTAACCAAAGAGGCAATGTGATGCCACATTTCTTCTTTAGCAGTAGTATGATCTCTCACAGTGACTTCACTCCTGCTTGAATTCAAGGTGCTGGTGGTTATAGAATTGAGCAGGTGTTGATAACAGCCTCTAGCATGTCCTGCAAGCAAAAATATCATGTTAAATTGAATCCACATATCCAGTTTCTCCTCATTACAATTGTTGTGATGATGCTTGTGGTGGCAGCCCAGGTATAACATTGAGCCTGCAAACAACAGTGCATATGACTACTCCTCATCATGGCCTCTCATTGGCTTCTTGCTGGTGCCATACTTTGTTTGGTTCCACCTGTGTACCTGCAGAGTTAACAGACTTGTTAAAGCATTGTTTGGTCTCAAGAACATGGTATTGATCCATTTAGGTGGTTATAACACTCTAGTAAATGATGTGTCACAGCTCCACTCTTCTGCATCTTTACGGCTGTGTTTGTGATTTCCATTAGGCTCATTTTCCTTTGGTGGAGTTAATTCCCTCTGTTTCCTACCACCTTTACTCTTAGATATGGACATTGGATTTTATCACTATTAACCAGCCTTCTACTTTGTGTGTCTAGATCATCAAAGCAATAGCAATCTATAGGCCCATTATCCAGAGCATAATTTGCAATATGGTCTGCTAATCTGTTGCCTTCCCTGAGTGTGTGTGCTACTGTTGCATTGCATTTTGTCATCAAATCTTTCATTTCTGCAACAGTTTCCTGGATGGACCAAGGTACTCTCCATTCTCCCTTTATGCTCTTCAGTAGCATCATTGAGTCAGTGTAGAGCTCTATCAGAAGGTGTTCATTGTGGACACAGAATCTCAGGGCCTCCACCATTGCCTATGCCTCAGCTTCTGTGTTTGTGATTTCTTTGATCTCCTTACTGTAGGCATGTATTACATCTCCCTCTTCATTTCTCAGTACAAAGCCAATGGAGCTTCTACCTGGGTTGCCCCTGGAAGTGCTATCTGTGTTGACTTTGATCCTCCCTTTGTTGGGAAATTCCCAGATCACCTTAGTGTACTTCAAAGTGGGAGTATATTGTTTCATCATAACAATTATATCTGGCTATTTATGGGGGATGTTTTGGATTCCTGGCTTTCTGACTTTAACAAGCATCTGAAGAGTAGAAGTAATTTGATAGATTACCCTATTGATAGTGACTGTGTCCCCATATTTGTAGCTATTTCTTCTCTTCGACAGCTCCCATATAATCACTGAAGGTAAGGCTTGCATTATTGGTTTCAGTCGATTGACAACATCTGCAGTCCAACATTTGGTCACTGCTTGGTGAAAGGTGATTCCTTGTACATCAATTCTTACATTACCAAGAAAGTATCTCCACACTTTATTTGCTACATATGATGTAAAGAAAAGGTGTTGTCTTGTCTCTTCCTGTGACTCTGTACAACACCAGCATCTAGAAGCCATGTGATAGCCCAGTTGTTTGAAGAAATCATCCAGTGGTAATCTGTTTCTCCAGACTTTCCACATGAAGAAAGCAATTTTGGATGGCAATCCCTGCACCCAAATGTTTCTATAAGCATTGGAAGGATGCTGTCTCTTTCTCAGGTATTCTCAGGCTGACTTGACAGTGAAGTCACCTCTGGTTTCAAGCATCCATACTGGTTCATCAAGCACACCTACCATAGCTGGTCGTTTGATGTTATCCAGTATGTGTGCAGCAAGATCATTTGGTAGAATCTCCTTGATCTTCTCCTCATTCCAGTGACCTTCTTCTATCACATCCTGTATGTTTTGTACAATCTCATCACATATGAACTTAGGTGGGGAAACAAAGTATAAAGCTGTCAGTCCTGTCCAGTTTTCAAACTAGAATAATGAAGATCCCATTTTAGGTTGCCAGAGGATTTGGTGCTCCATGATACTTCTGCATTCTATCATTTTCCTCCAGATGTGAGATCCACCTCTCCAAGGAACAATTATTGGATTGAGTTTTTTACAGTACTTTTGGCTCATGAATGAACTCCATAAACTTGGTTTTGTTCTGAAGTTCCACCATAGATTACAGAACAATGCTGTAGACATGTCATGTAGGGATCTAAAACCTGCACCCCCTTCCTCACATGGCAAGCATAAGGTGTTCCATGATGCCCAGTGCCTTCTTGGATTTCCAACAGAATTGCACCAAAAGAATTATGCAATTATCTTGTGAAGTTTGTTGATCACATTGGCAGGAGGATTTACTATAGAGAGGAGGTGAATTGGCATACTTTGTAACACATGTGTGATAAGCACTGCCCTGCCCCTGTAGATAGTAGTTTCCCTTTCCAGTTTTGAAGTTTATCCATCACTTTCTGTATAAAACCTTGGTAGTAATCCATCTTCCTTCTCCAGTAGAAGATTGGACATCCAAGGTAGGTAAAAGGGAAGTCTTGCTGCAGGATTCCTATGATCCTTTGTACCTTGTTGATCACATGTGTTGAGGTAGAGTGATGCATATATATTGTAGACTTACTCTTGTTTATCAGTTGGCCAGAAGCAGCTTCATATGTAGTCAGCACTTCTATTATCCACTACAGTGAGGTAGCATCTGATGAAGAGAAGATAATGGTGTCATCTACATATGCTAGATGATTAATCTTGGGACTCCATTTGGGTAAGCCAAATCCACAGAAATAGAGGTTAGAATGTAGAGCATTGAGTCCTCTAAAAATGGCTTCTGCTGCCATTATGAATAGAGCAGGTGACAGAGGATCACCTTGTTTGACTCCTCTTGTGGATTTAAAGAAACCATGTGGTTCTCCATTGAGCAGAACAGAGTACCAGTTGTTGGCCACTAGCCCATGTACCAAGCCAATAAATCTTTCTTCAAATCCCATCTTCCTCATTACCTTGGTCAGGAATAGCCATGACAATCTGTCATATGCTTTTGTCATATCCAGTTTAATTACAACATTTGGACCTGCTTTAGTTCTCAGTCGAATATCTGTTATAATCTCTTGAGTTAAGAGCACATTTTCCACTATGCTTCTGCCTTTAAGAAAACCAGCCTGTTCATCTGAGATTAGATTTGGTAGAATGATCACCAGTCTGTCATGAACTACTCTGGAGAATATTTTGTTGATGAAGTTACTGAGGCTGATTGGTCTCAAGTCTGAAAAAAAATGTCTGTACTTCCTTCTTCTTAGGCAGCAACACTAGGTTTGTGTGTGTGACACACTTGGGAAGAGTATGGCCATTAAATACTGCTTTTACCATATCAACTATATCATTCTCAACTATATCCTAGCATGACTGGTAAAAGCACCCAGTGAAGCCATCTGGTCCTCCTGCACTTTCTACATTTAAACCAAACACTGCATCCTTAACTTGCTCCCTTGTTGGTTGCTGCATTAATAGACAGTTGTCTGCATTATCTACTAGTGTAGGAATGTGCTTCAATATTTCAAATGTTGTAAGGGGGTGTCTTCATGAAACTGTGTTTTGAAAAAAGTGACTGCTTCATCTGCTATTTCAGAATTGTCTTCTAGCCATGTGCCCATGTTGTTCTGAATTCTTCTAAGGTGTAACCCCTTTCATCTGCCATTCACTTGTGCATGAAAGAATTTTGAGTTTCTATCACCATCTTTAAACCATGTCATGCTTGATTTCTGCTTCCAGAATTCCTCTTCTAATGTTAAGTACTTGATCAGTTCAGCTTGCACCTGTTGTAACCTTATTCTGTTTTGAGCAGTAGGATGAAGCTCAAATTGGGCTTCCTGTACTTTGACTACTGCATCCAGACTTGCTATCTTTTGGAAGATGTCTCCATATGTTGCTCTGCTCCATGTTGATAATGCTCTTTTCAAATTCTTCAGCTTGTGATTAAATAAAATGAAAGAATCCCCAGTGAAATCTGCTTTCCAATGCTCTCTTAGCAATTCCTTAAAACTATGGTGCTTTAGCCAGAAAGCCATTATTGAAGTGCACAGTTAGCTAGACATCTGTCCAATCTTTTGAAGATACAATCTTCCTCTGCTCTCCCATTCCACTATGTGTAAATGCTGCCCTTAAAGCTGATCTCAGAGAGGTTGCGGGTGTTTATGCAATGTCTGAAGTCTTCTACTTCATTTAGAGATACTGGCAGTTCTCCAAACTTCTCTTCTTCATCCCATATCACATTGAAATCACCCCCTACCATCCATGGCATTGTTATATCTCTAGCAAGATTGTACATACTGTCCCGCAGCTCAATCCTCTCAACAGCATCACATTTTGCATATACAAAGGTAGCAATGAAAAAAGAGTGTGTATCCGTGTTTGCTAGTTGTAGTGTTGGTTGTTGTTCCATATCATTTAGTACCTCTGCTTCATGATCATCATCCACAAATACCCATATCTTGTTCGAAACATTGGTATAGCACTTTGGCATCCCAATCTTCCTTTTGTATCCCTCTAGCTTTTTAAATTTCTGCTTTGGTTCCATAAGCCCAATAAATTGAAAATGGTGTTGTCTGTGCATATTGATCAGTCGCTCAAAAGCTTGCTGAGTGTTGACTGATCTTATATTCCATATGATTCCAATCATGATTGGGGGTGGGGTTTAGATAGGATCCTCCTGGTTTGGACCCCTGACATTACATTTTGATTGTCCTTGCCCTGCTTCTTCTTGCCCCTTTTGGCTGATTTTCTTGTATCCATAAGCTTTGGTGATATGTCTGCTTGTCTTGCTACATTAATAAGGTTTTGAGAGATAGATTCCTCATCAAGGTCCCTTCTTGTTTCTGTTAAATGATCTCCTTCTTCCTTGTCTCCTCTGCATTCTATTAATTGTGTATTGATATCTGCTTGGCTCATTCTTGTGATCGCTGTGGAGTGGCTCAACTGTCCTTTATTGGTTGTAGCTTCAAATGAGGTAGTAGTATCCTCCTGCATGTTGAAACTTCCTGCCTTGACCTCCAGAGTTCTGAACATTGTGACAATTGAATTGGGGCTTGGTGAGGATGTTTGGCAGACTCACTTCCAAGGCCATACTCTCATCGTTGATTATTGATAACTCCTCATCTTTGCGGTTAATTTGAAAGTCTTATTTGTTGTCTTGTTGCTGTGCCTGGAGTGGAAATTAAATGTGTTGCCTTTGAGGCATGTGTTCTCATTGCTTCATCGGCTACAATTAGTTGATTGTTTTCATTGGCTCTGCTCTGTTCAATCTCCAGAGCTGCAAATTTGTTGTTTGTCTGCAATCTCTGCTCCTCTGTAGTAACTGGTGTTGGTGTCAGTCTACTTTTGGATTGGTATGCTATTTGTTTTTCCTTGCTTTGAGTTCGATTGACTTCCTTCCGTTGTAGGCCAATGTTGCCAACCACCTTTCCACTTGATAGGATCATGAGAAGTGCTGCTTCTTTTGTCTTTTCTTTGGGTTTTTGCTTTTCATCCTTCAGTAATTCAGGATGGAGTTTCCAGCATTCTAGCATGTCATGACCCTGTAATTTGTACTGTTTGCAGTATTTGGGTATGAAGTCATACTGAACCTTTACCCATTCAGTTCTTATGCTCCCTGTATGTTCACTTTCAATATCCATGCGGACCTTCTTTGGCAGTTCTGTTACCAGATCAACTAGAACCTTGACTCGTGCACAACTTGGACGAGTTTTGTTGAGTGTTGCCATATCTACATGCAATGGTTTTCCAACAGCTGAGACTAAAGAAAAGAAGCATTCTTTAACAAAGTAGGTGGGTAGTAGATTTGGGAATGAAATCCAAGCAATTGCTTTGGACGTTTCTTCCCCTTCTTTGAATTTGGCGTCATAAGTCAGTGTCCTCATCTGATATTCGTACTCGTCTTTTGCTTTCGGATTGTATACTGCTTTCAATGTGAAGTTGATGAAGTCTTTCCATAAAGTCAGTCGAATTAGTATGTGTCTGTCTCTGAGGAGTCCAATGTTGTAGTCGCCTTTAATTCCACACTGAGTAGGAATTAGCTTGCGCAGCTCTTGAATTTCATGCCACCCATAAGAAAAGTTGCCGATTACTGCATATTGAAGGCCTTCGATTATGTTCATTCTATCAACTTTTGCTTCTGTAAATTTGACATAGGGCTGACCTTGTAAGAAGCTTGCTCTTTTGAAAGGTATTGGCTCGATTTGTGCATTCGCGTTAAGGTTAACTATTGGGGGAGAATTTAGGTTTGAGGGTCTGAGTATGCGACTGTAGTCTAGGGGTTGTTGGTTAGTTGTGTTTCTGGTGAGTGGTTGGGAAGTGAGGGGAGGAAGTTCGCCAGCCGGTTGAGCTCCGGCCGGCGTTGCCATAATTGGCGATGAAGAGCTTCGTGTTCGTTGCCTCTCTTTCTCTCTTTATCGCCAGAGTCTCTCTCACTAAAATCCGGTTCCTATTAAGGGATAGATTTTTCAATTAGTTTTCATGAGTTTTTGACATCAAATCTTTTCATGGTAAAAATTAAGGGTTTTGAGTAGAATTTAGGAATTTTGCAAAATTGAGATTTAGAACTCAAATTGAGGTTGGATTTCGAAACAAATTACATATTTGGGCTTGGGGGTGAATGGGTAATCGGGTTTTGGTCCGAATCTCAAATTTCAACCATGCGGGTCCGAGATTGACTTTTTTTGACTTTTTCAATTTAGTTAAATATTGAACCATTTCACTTGTGGGTAATTTCTAAAGCTTATTTTTGATTGTTGAATGATATTTGGCTAGATTTGATTGGTTGGAGGCTTGTTCTAATGGAAAAGCCGTGGTTGATTGTTGATTGTGTTCCGGAATGAGGTAAGTGTCTTGCCTAGCTTTGTTGGGGGAATATTTCCTACTAATTGATAGTATTTGCTACATGCGGGGTTGATGAATATACGAGGTGACGAGCGTATCTGCATGTGCCAGGGTTTCCATGCTGGGGAAGGGGAATTATATGTTTCTTTGTGCCTTTGTTAAACTTGATGATCCCTTATCTTATGCTTTATTTGATTCGATGATTAATAAACTCAATTATCTGCGTTAGAAATCATGTTAGAATATATGACATCTTTAAAAGGATGTAATGTGCTATTTGAGATTCGTTTGCATACTTAACTTGATCGTAGTATTAGGAACCTATTTCTATACCTTTCATTGTTATGTTACTTAAGCTTCTTTTTACGTAATAAGAAATGATGATTGGGGCCTTAGGGCTAGGTTTGGCACGATGGGTATTTCCGTGCAGTTGATATGATGTTGGCACGATGAGTATTTTTGTGCGGCTTGAGATGAGATTGGTTTGTTGGTTATTACCGTGCGATAAGAAAGGAAGTTTGATTTTTGTTATGATTACTCATTCTTTAAGAACTTACATGCCCTTTACTTTGGTTCTATTAATGTTTGTTATTTCGTATGATACATTCCGTTTGAGTTCCTTATGCAGTTACCTCTGTGTTTTCCCTTTGTCTTGTTACTGTTATAGTTATATCTTTACCTTGTCTGTTACTGTTACACCTACGCTTTTACTTGATTTACTTCTACTACATGTCCTATTCAAATTCATGCCTTTACTTGTTATTAGCCATACGTATTACATGCCTCTAATTGTCATGTGATTTACTTGTTAGATGCCTTAACTTGCTACATGTCTTCACTCACTACATGCTTTCAATTACTATATTTCTTCACTTATTATATGCATTTACTTACCATATGCCTTCACTTATAAAATGCCTTTACTTGATAAAGGCTTCTACTTGCTACATGATTTCATTTATTGAATGCCTTCATTTGATTCATGTTCTTACTTGACAAACATCTTTACTCGATTTATGTCCTACTCTCCTTTGCTTAATCGGATTGGGTGACTTTTAGATTGGTTATGTGTTATGCTTTTTGGAAGCCTTATCATTATATACGGTAAACTAGCTTTTGATACTGGACTGCTCATCTTACTTTTTTTGAGTTGTATTACCTAGTTGAATACCGCATGTTCGTTTTCTCCGTGTTATGTTGTGAACTTATCCCGCGTTTGGTTGTTGTTGTGGTTCCATATGATATTACTGTATATTGGGATCAGGTTGCCTGGTGCAATAGTGGTTATTATATATATGGAATCGGGTTGCACGCCGCAACAATGTTTATTGATATTGGAATCGGGTTGCATGCTGCAACAGTGTTTATTATATATATAGGATCGGGTTGAGCGCCGAAATGTACAAGATGTATTATAGTTATTCTTGTCTTTTGATTTCTGTTATCGTATTATGTTGCGAGACCGAGAAGTGGTGACATTCTGGGGCCCTCTATCGTTTATATTCTTGTTTAATTTATTACATGATTATTTGTGTATCTTTCTCATATTGGTTTTTTTGCTTATCATTTGCACAGGTAAAAAAATAATAAGTGAGTATCTTTTAACTTAAAACCTCGCCACTACTTCACCGAGGTTAGTTAGATACTTACTGAGTATATGGGGTCAGTTGTACTCATATTACACTTCTGCACCTTGCGTGCAGATCTTGGAGCCGCATAGCTGCGGAAGACGAAGCCTTTTATTGAAGACATACCTGCGATCAGATTCAAACTACCTCTCGTTCATGGTAGTTTAGGATATCATCTATGTTTATGTAAACTTCAAACAAATTTCGTATTTATTGTTCATATGAATTTCTAAATCTAAATCACAGTGGCTCATGACTTGCATTACAGTCCTTTAGAGGTTGTATAAAATTTGGTCATTTTTATTTCTTGTTATTAATAATCTATCGTTGAGTTCCTTGTTCTATGTTTGGCTTACCTAGCGTTAGGGTGAGGTACTATCACGACTTGGGGGTTTAGGGTCGTGACAAGTTGGTATCAGAGCACTAGGTTCATATGTTCTACGAGTCATGAGCAAATGTCTAGTAGAGTCTTGCGGATCGATATGATGATGCCCATACCTATTTTCGAGAGGCTACCGTGAATTTAGGAAACTTACCTTCTTTTTTTCCTTATCTTGCGACCTTGTTTCAGCTTGAAACTTGCAACTTTGATTCTTCCTATTTTTCCCTATGTGATGTTAAGCACTAGTGAGTGACTTCCAGTTGTGGCAGCCATTGTTGAAGTGCACAGTTAGCTAAGCATCTGTCCAGCCTTTTGAATATGCAATCTTCCTCTGCTCTCCCATTCCACCATGTGTATATGCTTCCCTTAAAGCTATGTTCAGAGAGGTTGCAAGTGTTGATGTAGTGTCTAAAGTCTTCAATCTGATTCAGTGTTACTAGGAGTCCTCCAAATTTCTCTTCCTCATCCCATATCACATTAAAGTCACCTCCTACAAGCCAAGGCAATGACATGTCTCTAGCAAGGTTGTATAAGCTATCCCAGAGTTCAATTTTTTCACTGGCCTTACATTTTGCATATACAAAGGTGACAATGAATGAGGTTTGTGAGTCCACCTCTGTCAGTTTCAAAGTTAACTGCTGCTCCAGGTCATATATTATGTCTACTTCATGATCCTCATCCACAAATACCCATATATTGATTGATACATTGGCATAACATTTTGGCAGTCCAATCCTCCTTTTGTATCTCTCCAATTTTTTGGCTTTTTACTTAGGGTCCATGATTCCAATGAACTGGAAGTGATACTGTCTGTGCATATTGATAAGCATTTCAAAAGATTTCATTGTATTGACTGACCTTATATTCCAAATGATCCCATTCATGATTAAATTTGAGATTTGGATAAGATACCTCTGGTTTGGACTCCTGACACTACACTTTGAGTGTTTTTGCCCTGCTTTTTCTTGCCTCTTTTAGGTGTCTTCACTGCATTCACCAATTTTGTTGAAAGGTCTGCTTGTCTTGCCACATTGGTTAGATTTTGAGTGATGGATTCCTCATCAAGATCTCTTCCTGTTTCAACTGTTTGCTCCTCCTTTTCAGTTGCACTTCTGAAGCCTATCACTTGTAATTTGGGAGCTGGTTGAGTTAGTTCTGTATTCATTGTGCTGGGAATCAGCTGGCCTTTATTTGTGGTGTCTTCATGAGAGCAGCAAGTTATTCCCACCTTGGTCTGTTCATTAGCTTTAGCTGTTGAAGTGTTCTGTATCTCAGTGAGCTTTATGCTCTTACTCAATCTATCTACTGATTGCTTGTTGCCTTCAAGCTCTCCCGCATTTTGGGTAGCAACTGCCCTAGGCTTAGGTGGTGTCAATGTGCTGGGCAGCATTACTTCTAAGGTTGTGATCTCCTTGTTGGTTTTTGCAACATTGTTGCGAGTATCCTCCATTGTGTCCTGCTGTTTTGCTTTCCACTTCTTCATCTGTTGACTCCTCATCACTGCCTGTACCAGCTGGTACTTGTTCTTCCTCTAATCCTTCCTCTGCTTTTTCACTCCATAGCTTGCCTTCACTGAGTTGAATTCTTTGAGCCTCATCCACAACTTTGTCTGCTATCATAAAATTACATGATTGGGG
>MCJB01037718.1:198373-242848 GCA_002018475.1 Nicotiana obtusifolia | reverse complement strand
GGTGGGGGGGGGGGGGGGGGATGTCCTGGTATGATTGATTAGTTATGACATTGTTTCCAAAGGTTCTGTAACCCAGTGGCCTATTGGTTCTTTAACTGCTGCAGCTACTACTATATCTCTACTTTCATTCCTTTCCATCTGTTTCTTTGTAGACTGTGGAGGCTTGCTGCTGCCTAGTAGTGATGTTATTTTTGCTGCCATTGAGGCATGTGCACTCTTCTCTGCCACTGCTTCTTCAATTACAATCAACTGGTTGTGCTCATTGGTTTTGCTTTGTTCTATTTCCAGAACAGCAAACTTGTTCTTTGTTTGAAATTTCTGAGCATCTGAGTTAGCTGGCATTACCTCCAGTTTCCCTTTGGGCTAATCTGCTACTTGTTTGTCTTTGCTTTGTGCTCGATTAAGCGGTAGTGGAAGTTGTAACGGGAGGTTGGGAGGTGGAGGGGAGAGGGTCGCCAGCCGGCGTCGCCATCGCAGCTCGTGAGAGCTTTCTCTCTCTAATAACCCTTTTCTCTCTCTAATCGCCTCGTAAGAGCAGTCTCGTATCTATCTTTTGGGTCGGAACCTTACCCTAGGTGATTTCGGGTGATACGAAGTGATTCTAGTGCTGAAAATCCCGGACAGCTTACTAATTTTCCTTCCTCCTTCTTGTAGCTGCGTTGGAGACTAATTTCGGATGAAGATGAACTAGGTTTCGTAGGTTCTACTCAGTCCAAGGTCAGTTTATGCTTCTCTTTTCCTTAACTAAGCTTCTACGCGTTGTAGCTCGATCGTAAGGACTAGAACTTGCGAGTTTCGAAAGAGTAGTATGTTTTTGCGTAGCTATTGACTGGTTGTGAACTTACTTTTAAGTTGAATTCGTGGATGGTTTAGATGAGACAAGGCTTAATTATATACTATTGGTTGTGATGCTCGATTTGAAAGAAAAGAAACAAGTCGAAACCATGTATTAGTAATATGAAAAATCAGTTTTGAGTTGCTGAACTTTTCGGACTGTTATGGGGTCATTTTAAAGTTGTATTATGGCTGAAATTAGTAGGGATAATTTCATAAGTGGAGGTTAATGTTGTTGATAAATTTTGGAAGGAGGAAGAGGTTTAAAAACCGAGCTTGCCGCTTGTCGGGATTGTTAAACTATTTTGAAAGGCTTATTATAGGTATTTGCTAATGTTGTTTGGGCTATTGTTGGCTATTGTAAGTTGTGGGAAGCCATATAAAGAGCGGAGGTGCTGTCCGTTTTATCGTTGAATAAAGTATGTCATTTAAATGCGATAAGGTATGACATTTATATTGTGACGACAGTATTGTTCATCGCTTATAGACAAAGGAGCTGCAGGTTAAGTTTGCTTGAGGATTGGACTATATATTATCAGGTATGTAAGGTCTTCCTTTCTTTTATTGGGCTTGATTACGAAAGTTATGTTGCCCTTATAAGGGATTCAAAAGGGCGAGTCTTTGTATACATACTATTCCGACGATTAAGGTCCGTGGTATAGTCATATAAATGTGGAAATGGATTGTGCTGGTCGTAGTTTCATGTAATCGTAACGAGTAAATTGAGCCTTTCAAAAGGTCCTTGTCTTCTATATGTAACAAGACGTCTAGATGTCAATTAAAGATTACACACGAATGGTCTAATGAATCAGAAGCAATATAGTGTCTGTATAATAAGGGATAGCTATACACGAATAATTCAACAAGGTAGTATAGTGTATTGTTTGCAGAAAGATAAGAATGATTCGACCTAAAGAATTCCATGACGTCCAATACTTGCACGTTTGTATTCACAAAACTGATAAAGATCCACGAAGGTAGTTATGTTACTCTAAATTTAAGTAAGGTTGATTATATGTGAGGGTGATGTTAAGAGACAATATACGTTACCTAAGGAGTCGTAAACTACAGAATACGATAAGCTTAGCAATAAGAATATAAAGTGATAGAGCGTAAATCCCGCAACTCTTGTTAGGTATTGATGAATTGAAATATATATATATATATATATATATATATATATATATATATAGCGAGTAGCCTCATAAGCTATGAATATTACATAGCTATAAGTAGAAATAAACATGTAATCCCCAGAAACTAGCCGTGATATGAAATAAGGGTAGAAGTCCAATTTCAATATAGTAACAACGTTCTTTATGGCTAAATAATATAGAATACGAAGAATGACATAGAAAGTGGCTAAGGAATAAGGATTGATTATTGTAACGAGTTACTAATGAACTTGTATGTTTATGAATACGGGTTTATCTATTGATGATTGAATGATGTTTGCATGAGTGATATGAAATGAATATGTATAAGATATGATCCTTACGGACGGTCTATGAACGCGTAGGTGTACAATGAAGCCCTATAGACGGTCTACGAATGCATAGGTGCATAATGAAGGTTGGTTATGGATGGTCTTAGTTGCACGCATAGCCAAAACTCAGTATTATGAGCCGTACAGATGGTCTACTATGTTACACGTATGAGCCATTGGCTATTCATGTTTATGAGTGAGCACGAACGTTCTCTTATGAACCGTAAGTGCCACTTTTACGTTTTAATGTAGCCCTAGAGATTTTTGATCTGTCTGAGGTACGTATTCAGATATAAGGTATGCTAGCTAGAAAATGTTATAGATGAAGTTCCATAATATGATGGTTTCCAGTACATATAGCATATGGCAACACGTTCAGGTATATCGTGACACGAATTAGATATATATACGACATTAGATGATCTCGGCCAACGGTGCCTTCCCTTCTCAGTATACATCCTTTGTAAGGTAAGTTGGATAATTCAATACTTATATATGTTACAAGTTAGAATAAGGTAAATATGATTCTCGGATCTCATTGACCCTCCAGATTTCTTTCAGTATATTATATATACATGTCAGTTCAGTTTCACTTAAGTTATTCATATGTTATCTGCCTTACATACTTAGTACATTTCTTTGTACTAATGTCCCATCGTCGGGGCACTGCATTCATGCCTGCAGGTTCATGTATCCAGTTTGACGGTCTTTTATCATAGACAGAGTTGATATCCAGCTGAGGAATGGCAAAGCTCTATTTCATCCGGAGTATATCTGATTCTAGAGGTTATCAGACTATCCTATGTATATATACACTTATGGGTAGGACAGTGTCCTGTCCTGACCATATTTTAATCAAATACCTTTAGAGGCTTTGTAGACACAAGTTAGTATGTACAACATATTAGAGGCCTTGACGGTCTGTGTGTATTCATGTTTTGAGTAGGCTCGCTGATATAGAATTTGCCCACTTACAGTTACACAGTACAAGTTGGCGCTATGTTGTCCCATGATAGTTACAGAAAGAATCAGTTTAGCCAAGTCGGCTTATGTTTGTTCTAGTTTTCGTCGAATGATCATGAGTTGCAGAGCAGTTCACTCGGGCCAGTATGACACTGAGTGCCAGCCACGCCTCCCCAAGTTTGGGGCGTGACAAAGTGGTATTGGTGTAGGTCGTGTCCTAGGGAGTTTACAAAGCCGTGTCTAGTAGAGTCTCACTTATGGTTGTGTTGCGCGCCACACTCATAATTTAGAGGCTATAGGGCACTTAGGAAATGTTACCCTTCTTTTGTTTCCAGATCGTGCCATAGAGTTGAGTCATAAGAAGTCAGTATGAAGCTTATGCTAAATTGTGTATGCACCGGAGGTGCAAGTATTAAAGTAGAGCTTTAAGGTGTGGATCTAAATTCCACTTATGTGGAAGGAAGGTTATGAAAGCGGTAGAAGATGCGATGCGAGATTTAAAGCTAAGGAATTAAAGGTGAAGAGAGTACGAGATACTCAAGTACGGATGGTTTTGGATAGTCCAGATTTTAAATATAGGGCTAGAAGCACCGTGATTCAGTATCCAGAATTGATAGCGGTGTTGTCAGTAGCATATCTTCCAGCCTATGGTTTCCAGGTATCGAGAGGTCTAGTTACGAGAGTAAAGAAGAGCCAGAGGCGACATGATATCTCACTTGAGGTTCAATAATAACATAAGGAAATCTATGATGCTAGCAAGTTAAATGAAGGTTGCGAGTATTATGGATAGATACATGTAGGCTGCAAGCTAAAGTATGGTAGAGCGACAAAGTTTAGGAAGACAGGAGTAAGGATAAGAAAATGTGAGTGAGAAGGTGACGAGAATAGATAAGACCTCAGGATTAAGCCCATCAATATAAGAGAGTTGATGGTTTTTGTAAGTTATAGAAAGCTCAGTATAGCTTGAATGAACTCGGAGGAGTTTAAGACTAGGAGCATTTAGAAGAGATGGAATGTTGCCCAGGTAGTAGAATAGGAGTGTAAGTGTGGTTAATGATAAGAGAATGATGTTTAGGAATATTGCTTTCGATTGAAGTAATGATTCAATGTGAAGGGATTTTATGAATTGCACGGGATTAGAATACCTCCCATAAGATAAATCACGTGGAGATGCCATGAAGTACGGTTATTGAAGTATAATATCATCCCTAAGGTGGATCAAGCAAATAACTTCAGATGTTAGCCGACGAGACGTGAGACTAGTGAAAATGTATTACGTAAGAAGTTTCAGGTTATCACTAGTGGATTATAGTCAACATTAAAGGAGAATAAAAAATAGATGGATAAAAATTCCAAAGTATTAGATGAGATTAGGCTGCCACTCTTTAGATGAACTATAATGAGGAAGCGTTAAAGGACTTGATTTATACATATAGGAGAAGCAGCGAGAGAGTAACCTAGAGTTGCATAGCGACCTCGGTAATAATAAATAGGAGTAAATGTTATGGTATAGTATGACCTACCTAGATGCAGTAATGACATATGTATAAATAACCGAGGCTATAAAACAGAATATAGAAATAGTCGTAAGTTCGACAAAGTATCGAGTGAAGAACTTCATTACACCTATAGATGCCCAGAGGGATAGATTGTCATAGTTCTGTATAAGTTCACAAAGTGAGGCCTAGAGATTGGCCAAAAGCTGAAGTAAAAAGGAAAGAAGAGTCGCATGGGGGCACATACAAGGACGGAGAAGTACATGCTACATCACAAAAGGTAGCAACACTTACGAGATTGGTAGAATTCTGATCACAGGTCGTGGTGTGAGAAAGAGGCCCAAAGGGGAGAATGCCTGGCCTTTGGATTTATTCACAGAACAATTGCCTAGATGGCGAGGACAATATTTTATTATTTGTAAGAGTCATATATTATGATACTGATAACCGCATCAGCCAACATTTGAGGATGAATGTTCCAAAGGGGGAAATGATGTTACACCCCATGTTTTCGTACATAAAAGTACGTCGTAAGTCAATTGATGTAAGCTCGGAAATGAGATCCTCTTAGAAAGTAAATAAAGTAAGTTAATAATGTTACCGTGGAGGTTACAAATATTTAAGATCATGAATAACAGGTACCGAGATAGTTGGAAGGCTTAGAAGCTAAACGATTTGAGGAAAATAAGTTTCACCGGAAGTCGACAAGTTGGGAATATTATAACATATACTTTTGAGGTGAGACTAAGGTGCTTAACATGAGAAGGAGGTTATTTTATGAGTTATTTTAGTCGTATGATAGTCGTTTGTTATATTTTGATGTCAAGCGAGTTGTGGAACAAAAGTTGGCAAAGGTCATCACAAGTTACATTCAGAAATGTGCTGAAACTTAGGTCAAATGTAGCTGAGTTTTTCTCCCAATATACTTGGAACTACGGGATAATCCACCTATCAAATGATCTACAAGTCTAGTTTCTAATGCATTAAACCATTTGTCAATACGACATTGGAGTAGAGAGATATTTGCATTTTTACAAGACTGCACACACTGCATAGGTGACAAGTAGGTGTATCACCTACTTGCTTAAATGAAAGGACCAAATATCCCCAAAAAGGGGCGGCCAAGGGGCATTTCAAGGGCTGAAATTACTAATTTATTTGACTAATTTCTTAGGCCAAGAACATCATATTAAACACCTGCAAATCCTCCCCCTAAAATTCCAGACAAACCCTAGGTGATTTCGGTTGATACGTAGTGATTCTAGTGTCAAAAATCTCGGACAACTTGCTAGTTTTCCTTTCTCCTCTTGTAGCTGCGTTGGGGGACTAATTTCGGATGAAGATGAACTAGGTTTCATGGTTTCTGCTAAGTCCAAGCTCAGTTGATGCTTCTTTTTTCCTTAACTAAGCTTCTACGAGTTGTAGCTCGATCGTAAGGACTAGAAATTGCGAGTTTCAAAAGAGTAGTATGTTGTTTGTTGTTGCGTAACGACTGGCTGGTTGTGAACTTATTTTAAGTTGAATTCATGGCTGGTTTGTATGAGAAGAGGCTTAATTATACACTATTGGTTGTGTTGCTCGATTTGAAAGAGAAAAACAAGTCGGAAACATGTAATAGTAATATGAAAAATCAGTTTTCAGTTGCTGAACTTGTCGGGCTGTTATGGGGTCATTTTAATGTTGTATTGTGGCTGAAATTAGTAGGGATAATTTAATAAGTGGAGGTTAATGTTGTTGATAAATTCTGGAAGGAGGAAGTGGTTTTAAGCTATAGTTGATTGGTCACAAACCGAGCTTGCCGCTCGTTGGGATTGTTAAACTGTTTTGAAAGGCTTATTATGAGTATTTGTTGATGTTGTTTGGGCTATTGTTGGCTGTTTTAATTTGTGGGAAGCCATATATACAGGGGATATGCTATCCGCTTTATCGTAGAATAAAGTATGTCATTCAAATATGATAAGTTATGGCATTCGTATTGTGACGACATTATTGTTCATTGCTTATAGACAAAGGAGCTGCAGGTTAAGTTAGCTTGAGGATTGGATTGGATATTATGAGGTATGTAAGGTCTTCCTTTCTTTTATTGGGCATGATTCCGTAAGTTACGTTGCCCTTATAAGGGATTCAAGGGGGCGAGTCTTTGTATACATAATATTCCGATGATTAAGGTCCGTTCACGAGTATAGTCATATAAATGTTGAAATGGATTGTGTTGGTCGTAGTTTCATGTATTCTTAACGAGTAAATAGAGCCTTTCGAAAGGTCCTTGTCTTCTATATGTAACAATACGTCTAGATGTCAATTAAAGATTACACACGAATGGTCTAATGTATCAGAAGCAATATAGTGTCCCTACAATGAGGGATAACTATACACGAAGAGTTCAACAAGGTAGCATAATGTATAGTTTGTAGAAAGATAAGAATGGTTCGACCTAAAGAATTTCATGACTTCCAAACTTACATGTTTGTGTTTAGAAAACTGATAAAGACCCACGAAGGTAGTTACATTGCTCTCAAGTTAAGTAAGGTTGATTATATCTGAGGGTGATGTTAAGAAATGATATATGTTACCTAAAGAGTTGTAAACTACAAAATATGATTAGCTTAGCAATAAGAATATAAGTTGATAGAGCTTAAATCCTGCTACTCTTGTTACGAATACTACATAGCTATAAGTAGAAATAATCATGTAATCCCCAGAAACTAGCCGTGATGTGAAATAAGGGTAGAAGTGCGATTCAAAAAGTAAAAACGTTCTTTATGGCTAAATAATATAGAGTACGAAGGATGATGTAGAAAGTGGCTAAGGAATAAGGATTGGTTATTGTAACGAGTTACTCACGAACTTGTATGTTTATGAATACGAGTTTAAATCTATTGATGATTGAATGATGTCTGCATGAGTGATATGAAATGAATATGTATATGATATGATCCCTACATATGGTCTATGAACGCGTAGGTGTACAGTGAAGCCCTATAGACAGTCTATGAATGCATAGGTGCATAATGAAGGTTGGTTATGGACGGTCTCAGTTGCACGCATAGCCAGACCTCAATATTATGAGTCGTACAGACGGTCTACTATGTTAAACGTATGAGCCTCTGGTTATTCATGTTTATGAGTGAGCACGGGCAGTCACTTATGAAACGCGTCAGTGCCGCTTTTACATTTCAATATAGTCCTAGAGATGTTTGATCTTTCTAAGGTACGTATTCAGATATAAGGTATGGTATCTAGAAGAATGTTATAGATGAAGTACCATACTATGATGGTTTCCAGTGCATATAGCATATGGGAACAAGTTCAGGTATATCATGACAAGAATGAGATGTATATACGACATTAGATGATCTCAGTCAACGGAGCCTTCCCTTCTCAGTATACATCCTTTGTAAGGTAATTTGGATAATTCTATACTTATATATGTTACTAAACATAATAAGGTAAGTATGATTCCCGGATCTCATTGATCCTCTAGATTTCTTTCAGTTTATTATATATACATGTCAGTTCAATTTCAATTAAGTTATTCATATGTTATTTGCCTTACATACTTCGTACATTTCTTTGTACTAATGTCCCATTGTCGGGGCACTGCATTCATGCATGCAGGTTCAGGTATCCAGTTTGATGGGCTTTGCATTCATGCATGATTCCTGGATCTCATTGATCCTCTAGATTTCTTTCAGTATATTATATATATATATATACATGTCAGTTCAGTTTCAATTAAGTTATTCATATGTTATCTGCCTTACATAATTAGTACATTTCTTTGTACTAATGTCCCATTGTCGGGGCACTTCATTCATGCATGCATGTTCAGGTATCCAGTTTGACGCGCTCTTATCATAGATGGAGTTGATATCCAGCTGAAGATATGAAAAGCTCTATTTCATTCGGAGTGTAGCCGAGTCTAGAGGTTATCAGACGATCCTATGTGTATATACTTATGGGTAGGACAATGTCTTGTCCTAAACATATTTTGATCAAATACGTTTAGAGGCTTTGTAGACACAGGTTCCGTATGTACATCATGTTAGAGGCCTTGACGGTCTGTGTGTATTCATGTTTTGAGTAGGCTCACTGATACAACATTTTCCCACTTACAGCTACACAGTATGAGTTGGGGCTATGTTGTCCCATGATACTTACAAAAAGAATCAGTTCAGCCAAGTTGGCCTATGTTTGTTCTAGATTTCGTCGAATGATCATGAGTTGCAGAGGGGTTCGCTCGGGCCAGTACGCCATCGAGTGCCAGCCACGCCTACTCAAGTTTGCGGCGTGACATTTCGGAGTGAAACAGGACACGTAGACCTTATGTTGGAGGCTTAAGTTGAAATAGTTGACCGTAGTTTGACTTTTGTGTAGACGACTCAGGAATGGAATTTTGGGTTGTTCCAATAGCTCCATATGGTAATTTTGGACTTAGAAGTGTTTCCGGATATTAATTTGGAGGTCCATAGGTCGTTTCAGCTTGAATTGGCGAAAGCTAGAAAGTTGAAGGTTAGGAGGGTTGAGAAGTTTGACCGGGAGTCGACTTTATTGATATCGGGGTCGGATTCCGATTCCAAAAGTTGGAATAGGTCCGTTATGTTATTTATGACTTGTGTGCAAAACTTGAGGTCAATCGGAGTTGTTTTGTTATGATTCGGTGCTAGTGTTTGAAGTCGGATGTTCATAGTTTCAGTAGGCTTGAATTGGGTTGCAATACGTCGAATCGATATTGTTTGATGTGATTTTTGGCCGCGAGTAGGTCCCTTATGTGTTTTGGAATTTGTTGGTATATTCGTACGGGGTTCCGGGAGCCCCTAGTGTAAATCGAATCATTTTTGGACTTAGTTGTTTTGGCTGAAGTTGTTGTTATTCTGGTGTTGTCACACTTGCAGAGGGTTTGGCTACAGCTGCGGACACACAAGAGCGCGTGGTTCATCGCAGAAGCGGAAAAGGCTAGCCCAGGCATGGGACACAGGTGCAGACACCTGGACACAGGTTCGCATCTGCAAGCACGAGTTTCTTTCGCAGAAGCAAAACTGTGAGGGCTTGTGCAGGACCGCAAGTGCGGTCGAAATTTCGCAGAAGCGGGCTGAGGGTCTTTATGTGCGAAATCGTTAGGCATATAATGTGTGTTCGGGGGTCTAATTCCATTCTTCATCATTTGACCTAGAGAGCTGTGTTTGTGGTAATGTTTCGAGCGATTTTCAAGGAAATTATTTGGATATGTGATTCTAACTCGGATTTGGCTATTATACGTGAATCCATCATTATTTTTGTCATGTAATTAGTGATTTGAGTTGGAAAATTTGGGGAAAAATTGTGAAACATCTTAGATCAAATTTTGGAGATTTGAAAGGAGATTTGAAGTAATTTTTGTATGGTTGGACTCGTTATCAAGTGGCTGTTCGAATTTTGTAAGTTTGGTCAGGTTCCGAGACGCGAGCTCGGGGTTGACTTTTTGAGTTGACTTTTTACTTCTCTTTAAAGATTGTAACTTTATTGTTCGGAATAGCTTTCTATACTTCGTATTTATTGTACGAAGTTGTTTTGGCTAGATTCGAGCCATTCAGAGTTGGATAATTATGGGAAAGGCCTACTAGTGGATTGAGCTAGCGTGTGTTGAGGAAAGTGTCTTGGTTGACTTTGTGTGAGGGAATTACCCCTTAGGATTTGTGTTGTTTTGTATTATTTGTGATATGTAGAACCTGTGTACGCAAGGTAACGAGTGTGTACACAGGCTGAATATGGTAATTGACCGGTTTTAGCTATGTACATTCCTTTCATGCCTTTATTTAAGTTGCCATAATATGTTATATTCATCATCGTTAGTCTATCTTCACGTGCTTTACTTGACATCGTTAATACTTGTCTTACTTTGTACTTGCTAATTGTCTTTACATGTTTAATTGAAATTACTATTCTCTCTATTTCTTATTCATATAGCCGTTAAGTTTCTTCCTTGAAGTTGTTATTTCATGGAATATCTCATTGTTGAAATTGGTGTTGAAGTTATAAAGTCTGTGATTCACGTTGAGGCAAAGTTGTAATTTGTTGAAATACCATTCTTGTTGAGTTATTCACTTTCAGATGCTATTGTTGAGACTCTTGTTCTTGTTGTGGTCGAGCCAAGGGATATTATTTTTGGAAACATTATTCTTGTTGACTTCCTTGGCAAGTTGTGGTATTGGGCACTTGAGGTGCGATTTGTGATATGTTGTGATATTGATACGCATGCGGTGGTATAAGGATTGGGGGTTGAAACGCATGCAGTGAGATAAGGTGCGCTTGATATGCGTGTTGCTAGTAGAGGAACTACCTGAAGCCATGCGGTGTGATAAGGTGGGCCAAAACGCGAGTAGCTATTTTAGGAAAATGATTTTCAAAATTAAATGCAGGGTTCCCGTGGTGATATAAGGAAAGAATGTAATTCATTTTTTTTTTGTGAAATGAGACTACGAGGCTGTACCTCGGTAGTGATTCTTGTTGATACCTTTCTATTACATTACTTGTGTTTGGTTGTATTATTTCCTTGACATATTATTCCTTGTTTCCTTCCGTGATGCCTTAATTGCCTTAGTTCAGTGTAGCTATTCTTGTTATGCTTCTTCATTGTATCATTTCCATTGTTTATCATTATCTTTTTCTGCAATTCCAGGTACCTCTTACCAGCTTAGGCACCAGCGAGTCAAGCTCGGATCAGAGAATTCAAGGTGCAGGCCTCGGAATCACCCTCTATCTAGTTCTATTCCATTTTTTCTTTTTCTAGATAATGCTGTATAGGGATGTTCAACATACTTTTGTAGAGCTTGTGACTTGGTATCACCGGATTTTGGGAGTATTGTAATTTTGAGTTGCGGAGTCCTTTTTATGATAGTGTTTGGTTAATTTGAAAGTTTTATCATTATCTCAGTTAAATTTTGCATGTATGTTAGGCTTACCTAGTCTTAGAGACTAGGTGCTATCACGACATCCTACGAAGGAAAATTGGGGACGTGACACTCCAATGAGTTTTTGGGTAGTCACTCCTCATCTTTATGCCCTTATTGAGGTGTTGCCCCTGCTCATGATCTCCTCTACTGATAGCCGAGCATCCTCAAGGTATTTCTCTACTTTGAGAATCTTTTGCACAACCCAGGAGGCTCGCTTTGGATTCACTCTTCTTATTGTGTTCCCCTTTATATAATATGTATGAACTCACTTGATCCACAACATGTCCTTCTTTAGTCCCAGGTTCCAAAAGTGCTTCAGAATTGCGGCTTTATTCAGTAAGGCAATGTTTGTTACATTTAGGCCTATTGCTACTTTAGGTAGACATAGTTTATCCCACGCAATCAAAGCCTTTTTTCAACATTCTATAGCTCCTGCCCAGAGGTATCTTCTGCATATTATTTTAATCAGCTGGATGATCTTTTTAGACAGTGTGAATATTTGGGACTAAAAGTTCTAAATAATTGTGAGCAGACTTTTAATTAGCTACAACTTACCTGCATAAGATAGGAATCTTGCAGTCCATGAGATGATTCTTCCTATCATCTTGTCCAGTAGTAGTTGACATTATCCTATTGATAGCCTCTTTGAGCTTAGAGGTACTCCTAGGTATCTGAATGGTAAAGTGCCAACTTTGAAGCCCAATACTCGAGTTATTTCTTGTTGAATAGATAGTTAGACCCCTCCAAAATAGATAGAGCTTTTCCCTTGAATTAAACTAATCCAGATGCCTTAGAGAAATTCTCAAAGCATTCAAAAAGCATCTTAGAAGAGATCACACCTTCTCTGCAAAATAGCAGCAGGTCATCTGCAAATCCCCGTTGTACTATATTCATCTTGGCACATCTTAGATAGTAATTGAAGTCTGGTTTATCCTTCAAAGTCTTTAGTGGTCTAGTAAGATATTCCATTATTATCACAAAGAGATATGGTGATAGGGGATCACCCTGTCTCACTCCTCTTTTTGCAGCAAATGGTGCAGCTGCCTCACCAATAACTATGATAGAGTATGAGATTGTTTTGACACATATCATAATCCACTTCACAAGTTCTCAGGAAAATTCAACCCGATGAGGACTTGCTCCAGAAACACCCACTCTAAGGAGTCATAGGCCTCTTGCACATCTATCTTGAGCATGTATTTTGGTGAAATTCCTTTTCTCCCATACCCGTTTACTAATTCATGACTGAGGATAATATTATTATTAATCACTCAACCAGGCACAAAGGCAGCTTGGCGTTTGTCAATCAGTTCATCCATGAACCCTTGAAGCGTATTTGTGAGCATTTTAGATATGCTTTTACTGTGGTGCAACATGATATCTGCCTAAATTCTTTCACAAAGGAGGAATTCTTAACTATTGGGACTAGTATGACAACAGTGCAATTAATTGGTCCATAGATGACATTAGTCTCAAAGATGTTAAGGACTGCATTAGTTACCTCATTCCCAATAGTTGCCCATGCCCTTTTGGAAAAACAAGAATTAAATCTGTTGACTCTTGGGGATATTGAGTCATCAATCCCCTGTAATGCCTGGTAGACTTCTTCTTTGGTGAATGCTCTTCTAAGTGCTTGTCGCTAGCTTCTTGTAAGTATAGGACATTTAGTCATGATGTCAGGTTGTATAGCATGCATTGATGCATTAGCACTCCCTAGAAGTTGCTTATAAAATTGAAGTATCTCTTTTTTTATCCCCTTCTCTAATTGTAGTATAACTCCTGTACTAGACACTAATGCCTTGATATGGTTTTGTGCTCTCCTATTCTTCATGCTAGCAAAGAAATAGGCAGAGTATGAATCATCGAGTTTCCACCACTGAACCCTGGACTTCTACTTATATATACTTTCTTCTATTAGGTCTCACTTTTCAAGTTGCATCTTTAATTCCTTCTCCGTTTCAAAGAGCTCCTGTGGGTGATTTGGAGTTGTCATATCCTCCTACACAACTTTAGTTCGTCTCTGATGTCCTTGATTTACTCTAAAACCCCAGCAAATTCTTTGACATTCAAATATTTTATAGCAGTCTTAACATGTTTTAGTTTATCCCATATATCCTCCATATATTATGCAATATTGTTTTGGATCCAACTTCTTTCTACCACTAAAGTTTGGATGCTCTGCTATACAGTTCATGAACCTGAAAGTCTTCCTCATCTAGTTTCTGATCTGCCCAGTTTAATGCTAAGTGGTGAATATTCTGAAAAGATTGGATCCATCACTTGCACTGGTGTAGGTGCCATTTTATTCATCCATACTGAATTTACTATAGCTCTATCAATCCTACTGTACATGTGGTTATTGCTCCAAATGTAGGTTCTTCCTATTGTTTGCAATTTTATCATTCTAGCTTCAATCATGAATTTCCCGAAGCCTCTTATCTCAATATCCTACAGCTCAGCACCATGAAGAATGTCCTGTACACTCAAGATGGCATTGAAGTCCCCCATTATTAACCAGGGTTCTTGATGCCATGATTCTAATTGCTCCAATTAGGTTCATAACTCCAGTCTGTCCTTAATACTATGTAGACCATATACATAAGTAAAATGGCACTCAACATTTATAGATGTACCCCTGATCGAGACATGTATAAACTGAGTTTGAACGCTCAATTCAAATTTACCACTACATGATTTGGGTTCCAAAGCATCTGTATTTTTCCTTTGTATGTAGCAAATGCATTTGTGATCCATCCCCAGCCAGGTGCAATTTTATTTAATATATGAGCAACTTTGGTATCTTGATCAACTCAGTGCTCTATTATTGCTAGCATACTAATATTATTTTCTTTAATAAACTCGTTCATCTCCTTTTGTTTATACAACTTATTCATCCCTCTAACATTCCAAGTGATTATCTTTATCTTGGTATGAAAGAAAATTGATCCATATCCACTACCACTATAGCACTACCTCCCCCTTCTTCATATTGTGGATACTAGAATTCTATTCTTTGATAATAAGCTTCTTCAATGAGAGAATTGAATACAATTGTACTGATAAGTTGTTGTGCACCCTCCATGTTTGTTGTTTTAGTTAGCTTCCCGGTTGATCTACCTCTAACTTTTGTCCAGCCAACCTCTCCTTCTTTATCTTTCCCCTTATTTTCTGGCATTTCCTTATTATTTTTGGCCTCACCTTGTATCATTTCTTTAATTTGGCCCTCTCTCATCCAGACCGTCTTAGTGATTTTCTTCTAATTCTTTTGTTGTTGGTCCTGATTTTTGGAACATGGTGTTGCTTCAATTTTGCATTCTGCTGGCAGCAATGTACCACTTGCAAGCAGGTAGGGCAGTGCATGGGTTTCTAGTCGTAAATGATCTCATGTTCAAAGACTTCCCTAGGGATCTTCTACTTTCATACTTTTTGGCAATGGTCGAGTGACATCCATCTTAATAAGTATCTTTGCATAAGAAACCCTCTCTATCTTTGTTGTGCAATTATCTGCATACAAAGGGTTCCCTAATCCACTTCCTATTCTACTTAGAGAGTTCATACTCCAGCAATTCAATGGCAACTTGGGGACTCTAATCCGAAGGGGTATGAGTTCTAACAGCTCTTCATCAAAGTTGAAGTTGGGTTCCATGCCTTGGTAATGACAGGTTTATTGTTGATTTCATAAGGCCCTGAGAACAATACATAATTTTGATCCTCCATGCAAGTGAATCTGATAATGAAGTATCCTTCGTTGTGCAAGTAAACTTTAGGTTTGGATGTGAAATTCCACTGTGAAGCAATGAATCGCTCAACTGCACCAATTGTAGGTGTTTCACTAATGACATACATTATCACAGTAGTACTCCATTTCTCTGTTTCCCTGTCTACCTCTTCATTTTCTAATTGAACAATTCTCTCACCATTGCAAATTTGAGGAGAAATGAAGCTTAGATTCATACCTTTAGCGGCTATTTTATTCCCCTCCAAGAGGTTTCTTTAAGTCAAGTGTAGCGAAGATATTCTCCTAAGAGAAGCTTTAGCCCTTGAACCTCAAACGGTATTTGCCCATATCTTCTTTCCCCCCACATTATTTGCATTCTCTATCTTTTGGTGCTCAGTATCAGTCTCTCTATCTTTGTTTTCTTCCTCAATTACTTCAATTCCCTTAGTCATAGGGTTTGTGTTACATTGTTGTTGCCCAATAGCTGTTTGTTGTGAGTTCTCCAATTGAACAATCGATTGTGTGACCTTTCCCTCAGATCTACCAATTGGAGTAGGCTCCTTCACCATAGCCTCTAGCATTAGAGTTAGATTCTTCTACCAAAGTTCTGATCTAGCAAATAGCATGGGAATTTCTGGCAGTCCTCATCAGACCCAATACCTTCGTTATAATTTCCGTTAATGATCATAATTTTTTAGATCCTAACCCTAAATTCTTTTCCTCAGTGAGTCGGCCATTCAATTCTGTTATTGGTTCCTTTGTCACAGTACTCCGATTTCCCCTTCTAGGCATTTCCAGCAATGGTGTACGTTTGAGTTCACCACTAACGTGTGCATGCAGGAGAGATCAGAGAAGAGAACTTTGTGCTCTACTTTATTCTTTAAAAATAGTGTGTTTCCTCTTAAGGTAACCAAGGTCGCCAATTTTAGCACATCCCGATATTTCTGCGTCAAAAGATGCTCAATGATCCTTCCATTCAGTTCTTCAAAATTCTACTATGCTTTAGAGCCACACATAAACTATCTGCTTTCGAACATTCTATAAGCATAGTAGCAGTAAAGCTAAAGTTTCTAATGGAACAACGATACAAGAAGCTAAGCGCCTGTTCATGTTAAGCATCAACCTTACTTTTTCAAAACTAGGGTAAAATTTTATCCCTTAAGAAACCTCACATGCGCCTTTTGATGCATACGATTCAAAAAAAAATGAATTAATGTATAGATTCCAATTTTTTTTTTTCTAGAAAGATTATTTCTTACTTCTTACGAAAAGGGTTTTCTTCGATTTCAAATAAAGACGAGTTTTAACTCCTTTTATATATTTTTTAATTTCCATTAAAAATTATTTGTTATAAGAAAGTTTATTAAACTTACCAAACAACTTCTCATTGATATGTATTTTTTCATCGAGATATAATCCAAACCGTTATGGTATTTTCTTGTTCCTGAATGAGTCTATTTCATCTTTTTGGGTTTATGCTCTACTCCGGATAAAGATTCATCCGATTTGAATTTATATATATTGGACAAATTCTCCAAAATTTTTTGACTAGAAATAACTCATGGATAATCTTGTTCGTTAAAAATCCACACCTTTTCATGTTAACATAAAGCTCTTGTTTTAATCACTTCAAAAATCTAATGCAAATTCTCTAGGTCTTCTTCAAGACTCTCACTATTACTAAAATAACCTCAAAATAAACCATGATATACGTTCAATCTCATATGATGGAATACTTTATTCATGAGACGTGTATGAAGTTGTCCGGTGCATTGGAGAGACCAAATGGCATATTCATTTATTACTCATCATGAGTCTTGAAATGATTCTTCCAATATTAGTCTATAAATCGCATACAAATTTTATGATAGTCACTTTGTAGGCCAATCTTTAAAAATACTGTAGCTCTATGCAACTAATCTAGTAGGTCATCAAGTCGAGGAATTAATAGGAAAATAATACTTGATAGTTGTTCCCAAGAGGACTATGAATACACATCCGCATCATGTTTCATCTTTATTCAAAACCAATAAAGCAGGAGCTGAACAGAGACCAACACATTCTCTTGCGAAACCCCTTTCAAAAAGCTTCTTAACTTGTCGTTTTGACTTCTCATACTCACTTGTCATTTTAACTCCTCATGCTCCTTTGTACACTCATTTGGTAAGAAAAATTATTCGAAAAATAGAATCAAAAATATTTATCTATAGTATGTTGAATATCTCTCATTGGTTGTAAACCACGACATATCTTTTTCTAACATCAAAATATTCTTTGAGAAAAGGCTTGATATTCTCTAGTGAACAAGTAGAAGTTTCATTCTCTTCAAAGAGCTACTTTTTTGTGATTCTATAATACCTTTTAGTTTCTATCATATATATTTATTATTACATTGAATTATCACCACGCCCCAAAACTGTAGGGTTGCTTGATCTGTATCCAACAACATCTTCCTTGCTGAATAAACCATAAACCTTGTCACATCAACCACGAAACATTTAGTTCATAAACCTTGGCATGAATGTATACATTCACCACAGAAGACAAAATATGTATAGCAGCAATCCATGAAAGATTAGCACAAAAGAGAGACTGTAACGACCCGACCGGTCGTTTTGAGAATTAGCGTCCTGTTCGGTGGCTTAAGGTCTCGAGCAGTTTTATATTATGTATTTTGACTTGTGTGTGTGCAATGACCCAGTCGGTCGTTCGAGTATTTTAGCCCTGATCCCTTATTTATTGCCTCCTCTAATTATTATAGTTATATATCTTGCCGGGGTGTTTGATTTTGGATTCGGGTGAGTTTCAGAGTGAAATGGGACACTTAGTCCCTAAGTTGGAACCTTAAGTTAATAGAGTTGACCGTAGTTTGCTTTTTGTGTAAACGAATCCGAAATGAAGTTTTGACAGTTCCAATAGCTTCATATGGTAATTTTGGACTTAGGAGCGTGACCGGATATTGATTTGGAGGTCTGTAGGTTATTTTGGCGTGAGTTAGCGAAAGTTAGAAAGTTGAAGGTTTGGAAGATTTGGAAAGATTGACCGGGAGTTGACTTTATTGATATCGAGGTCAAATTCTGATTCCAATTTCGGAAGTTGGAATAGGTCCGCCATGTCATTTATGACTTGTGTGCGAAGTTTGAAGTCAATCAGAGTTGTTTTGGTATGAATCAACATTAGTTTTGGAATTTGGAAGTTCATAGTTTCATATCATAGGCTTGAATTGATTGCGATTCGTAGAATCGATATTGTTTGATGTGATTTTTTGGCCTCGAGTAGGTCCGTTAGGTGTTTTGGAACTTGTTAGTATATTCGGGCGGGGTCCTAGGAGCCCCGGTGTGATTCGGATAGAATCCGATAATTTGGACTTAATATCATTGCTGAAGCTGGGCTGTGTCTGGTGCAGTTGCACCTGCGCCCTATTGGCTGCAGGTACGGATTCGCAAATGCGAGGGGTTGATCGTAGAAGCGAAGTGTGGCCTGCCCAGCTGGGACCGCGGATGCGGTCAGAGTATCGCAGAATCGGACTCGCAGGGGCGATTGAGGAGGCGCAGATGCGGAAAGGCTAGCCAAGCCTGGGGTCGTAGAAGCGGAGCCCCTTCCGCAGGAGCAAGAGCGCAGATGCACATTTTGGTCTGTCGAAGCGGAGGTTGCTGGGCTAAGTTGGAACCGCACCTGCAATGGAAATTCCGCAGGTGCGGAGTCGCAGATGCGGCTGTGGGTTCGCAGGTGCAAATTCCATGGGCAAAAAAAGACCTAAGTCGGGGGTTTGATTTCATAATCCATTTTTGGACCTAGAGAGCTTGTTTTGTGGCGATTTTTCGGGAGATTTTCAATGAAATCCTAATTCGATTTTGGTTAAATTACACAAATCTATGGTTAGTTTCATCATTTAATTAGTGATTTGATTTGGAAATTTGGGACAAAATTGTGAAAACTTCTTAGGCTAAAATTTGGGGATTTGAAAGACAATTTGAGGTCGGATTTGAGTAATTCTTGTATAGTTGGACTCTTATCGAATGGGTGTTCGAATTTTGTAATTTTGGTCGTGTTCTAAGACGTGGGCCCAGGTTGAATTTGCTAGTTGACTTTTTATTTCTTTGCAAAGATCATAATTTTATTGTTCGAAATAGTTTCCTATAGTTTATATTTATAGTATAAAGTTGTTTTGGCTAGATTCGAGCCGTTCGGAGTTGGATAATCGAGGGAAAGGCCTACTAGTGGATTGAGTTAGCGTGTTTTGAGGTAAGTGTCTTGCCTAACTTTGTGTGGGGGAACTACCTCTTAGGATTTGAGTCGTTTGTGCTATTTGTGTCATGTGAAAGTTGTGTACGCGAGGTGACGAGTACGTACTAGGGCATATATGTGGAAGCCGTGTACTCAAAGCCGTGTACGCGAGGTGAAAGCCGTGTACGCTGAGTCGTTTGTGCTTTTATATACTTATTTGGAATTGTTAGCATATGTTATATTTTTTATTTGTCATGTCTACTATCACATGCTTTATTTGAAGTTGTCATTACATGTCACATTCTTTACTTGTCGAGTTTGCTCTTATGTGCTTTATTTGGAGTTGTTATCACTTTGTATTATTATGTAATTTCTTTTATTGTGGAGCTACTCTTAGTTGAAATTGTCGTCACATGATATCCTTTATGACCGGGTTATTCTCATGCATTTAGACATAGTACTAGTTCGTGACATCCTTCATTGTTAGCCTAATTCATATACTAGAGTCTGAAGTTTGCCATTTTATAGAAGTACTTTCACTATCGAGGTTATCCTTAAACAATTAATCCATTTCTAATTGAAGTTGTATTTAAATGGGGTGTCGTTCCTTGTTGAGTTACTTTTCCGTTCATTTTGCAGTTATTGAGATTTTATATATGTTGTGTTGGGTCATGGGCTATTTGTTGTGAAAATATTGATATCGTTGAATCTTTGGAAAGGTTGTGGCCTACGGGCATTTGTGATACGAGTTGATATATTGTGTTGTTCTGATAATAGCACATGTGAATTTTTGTGTGGTTTGGTTGTTGTTATTCAGAGTATAAGGGTGGAATTTCACCGTCGTTGTTATGCAAAGTATAAGGGTGGCATTTCACCGTTGTTATTATGTGGGGCATAAGGGTGGCATCTCACTGTTGTTGAATGTACGGAGTGATACGGGTGGCTATTGTGTTATTGTCCGGGCGGAGCGATAAGAGTGGCTATCATACAGAGTGATACGGGTGGCTATAGGAGAGATAAGGGTGGCTAATGATAATGTCAGGACGGAGTGATACGGGTGGCTATCTAAGAGATAAGGGTGGCATAGTAGAGATGATGTGTGATGGTTTGGAGACATTGTGTTGGTGATTTTCGTGTGATGGTGTGCTTTTCCTTGTGTTTGTCATAGACCTTGCATGATTTGCGTTGTTGTTTCGATAAGCTATTCGATATCTTTTATATTACTTGTTGACTTGGGTTGTAGTAGTACACTCGCACAAGCATACACCCGTAGCATGCCACTTATACTAGCTCAGGAGTATGAAACTTGACGTTTATTGATCATGCCCTAATGTTCTCGTATTATCTGTTTCCATGTTGATATTGAGCCTGTGACCATGGCGGGCGGATTGTAAGCCTGTGACCATGGCGGGCGGATTAAGATTTTGGCACTTGAGTTGTCCGTGCAGTTGTGATGGTGGGTTGAGATAGTGACTTGTGACTATGAGATAAAGTACCACCGAGTGATTTCGTTGTGAAACTTGTGTTAGAACGGCTTGATTAATTGATTGTCCTTTGTGTTCCTTATTGGTTTTAATGATACTTCACGGTGTTCTAATTGGATTTTGTTGCCATTTACTGATTTTCGCTTTTGTTATTAGTTTTATACTTCTATACTTCACATGTTATTTTGTCTAGTGAGTGTCTTGACTTGTACCTCGTCACTACTCCACTAAGGTTAGTCTTGATACTTACTGGGTACCGACCGTGGTGTACTCATACTACACTTCTGTACATTTTTGTGTAGATCCAGGTACTTTGGAGTCTGTTTATTGTTAGATAGCGGATCAGATATTGTTGTGGATACATCAAGGTATACTTGTCGTCGCGTTCGCAGGCCTCGAAGTCACTTTCAGAAGTTATCTTTGTACAGTTTAATTTTATTCTGGAATAGTTGTACTAAGAGATTTTCTAGTGAACTCAATAGAGCTTGTGACTTGTACTACCGATTTTGGAATTTGTTGGCTTTGTATAGAATTTTCTGTTTCATATTAATAGTTGTTGGTTGAATTTTTCCATTAATTCAGCAAATGTTAGGCTGACTAGGTGCCATCACGACATCCTACGGAGGAAAATTGGGGTCGTGACAGAGACTAGCAAAATGGGGGATACCTATGAATCTATTATGTGTGTTATGTGGAACCTATTTAAATAAAAAAGAAATAAAAGAAAAAAATGATAACAAGTTGCAATGGGCGGTTGAAACAAAATTGCAAAAGCAATTTGTGTAATTGGTTTGAACGATGCAACAGGTTTTACATTGTAACAAGACTTGCAATTTGCAAGGTGTAAATAGCAAGTTGCAGAACCAAGAAATATGATTGGTTCAATGTTTGTCAAGTTCTCCTATAAATAGGAGCTTTTTTCGTTTAGTTTAAACACACCAAATCAAGAGAAGCAACTGAGAGTTAGAGAGAGTAATCCACATATTGTATTTTGTGAGATAAATAGTGAGTAAGAGTAATATCGTAGTGAAGTTTTTAAAATAAAGGGTGTTATTTCTTTAGAAGTTGTAGAAGTTTCTAGACACTACTAAGTTGTAAAATTATAGTGGTATTATATTTCTCCGCTCGGGTATTAATTTTACCATGTTAAAAGATTTAGTTTCGTTGTTACTCTCTATGTTATTGTTATCTACAGTGGATATTATTCTTGGGCGGGATATTATTTTTCCAACAGCGTGGTATCAGAGTCATGGCAAATAATGGTCCGGTGTCTTTCAGTACCCCGTCTCACAAAAAATAATTATGAGAAATTGTGTCTACATATAAAAGCAATTCTTGGCTCCCAGAATATGTGAAAAATCATAGATAGAGGGTGTGCAAAACTCGATAATGAGGAAGCTCTGCCTCAAAGTTAAAAAATATCTTGGCAAAGACAAGGAAGAAGGATCAACAAGCCGTTACGCTCATCCACCAATGTTTGGATGATGTTATGTTTGAGAATGGGGTCGATGATACCATCTCAAAGAAAGCTTGGAAGATTTTACAAAATTCTCTCTAAGGAATTGATAAGGTGAGGAAGGTAAAACTTCAAACTCTAAGGGTTGATCTTGAAGTTTTAAAAAATAAAGGAATCCGAATGCCCTTCGTATTATTGTTCAAAAGTGAAAGCTGTTGTGAATCAATTAAGAAGATACAGGGAGGACATAGAAGATGTCTGTGTGGTAGAAAAGATCATTCATACTTTAAAACCTAAATTTAATTTTGCAGTGTGTGCTATTGAGAAGTCTAAAGATTTAGACTATATGACACTAGAGCAATTGGAGGATACTTTACAGTTCCAAAAAGAAATGATCAAGAGGAGATAAGAAGTATTGCTGGAGCAACTTCTTAAAACTCAGTCATCCTTTAAGGATTATGGAGGTGAAAAGAGCTATCAAAGAAATGGACGAGGACGAGGTTGTGGTGGTCATGAAAGAGGAAGAAGTAATGGTAACAACTTCAAAATGAAGTTAAAATCCACCAAATATTTAGAGGTCGTGGTCATGAAAAAAAAGGAGGAAGAGGATGCATTTACTATCAAGAAAATAATGGACAAAGCAATGTTCAAGAGAAAGCTAACCTTGTTGACGACAAGAAAGAAGAAGATGATATTTCTGGCACTCAAGGAAGAAGATGCAGATGATAGTAGCTCGTGGAGTTTGGATAATAGAGCAAGCAATCATATATGTAGATGCAAAGACATGTTTGTGGAAATAAATTAATGGTGAGAGGTAATGTGTCCTTTGGAGATACCTCAAAAAATCAAATCTAATGGATGTGTATGATTCTAATCTCCTGTAAAGATGATGGCTACAAGTTAATTCAAGATGTTTATTATGTGTCAAAATTAAAAAGTAATATTTTGAGTTTGAGCCAACTTCTTTAAAAGGAATATGATATCCACATGAAAAATATGCAACTTTGGCTTAGAGATTCAAGATGCATTCGAATTGCTAAAGTGCATATGGCAAAGAATATACAATTGATGCAAAGTATTTGAAGGCTAATATGCAAGATGAATGATGATGTTGGCACATACGATTTGGGCACTTGAAATTGAATCACTCAAATCAATGGGAGAAAAAAAAATAATACATGGCATGCCATCAATCAACCATCCCAATCAATTGTGTAAAGCTTGTCTTCTTGAAAAACATGCAAGGAGGAGTTTCCCGAAAAGGCCATGTCAAGAGCAACAAAGCCACTCTAACTTGTTAATACTGATGTATGTGGGCCAATAAATCTACCGTCCTATGGTAAAGTAAATACTTTCCGCTCTTCATTGATGACTTTAATAGAAAGACTTGGGTTTATTTCTTGATCCAAAAATCTAAAGGTTTTGTTGCTTTTAAAAATTTTAAAGCACTTGTGAAAAATGAAAGTTGTTATAAAATAAAAGCTTTAAGGTCCGACAGAGAAGGTGAATTCACTTTAGAAGAATTTAATGACCTTTTTCGGTCTCATGAAATTTATTCGCCCTCTAAAGGTACCTTATTCACCCCAAAAAAATAAAGTTGCGGAGAGAAAGAAGCAAACGATTCTTACGAAGGCTAGATGTATGTAAAGCTAAAAATTTGCCTAAGGAATTTTAGACCAAAGCTCTTTCATGTGCAGTTTATTTGAATAACAAGTGACCAACAAAAAATGTTAGAGATCAAACCCATCAAGAAGCATGGAGTAGAAGAAAGCCAAGTATCAAGCACTTGAGAATTTTTTGTACCATTGCCTATGCTCATGTGCCACAATAAGGGAGAGCTAAGCTTCGCGATCGAAGTGTCAAGAATGTGTTTGTTGGCTATGACATGAGTTCAAAAGGCCAAGTTATACAACCCAAGCAGCGGAAAGGTGGTGGTGAGTCGTGATGTTGAATTTGATGAAGAAGCAGCATGGAATTGGGAAGCTCAAGAAGAAATGTCATATGACTTTCTTCCATACTTTGGAGATGGAAGAAGAACCAGATATGGTGGAACATGTGCAGGATGAAACTCTACCTCCTTCACTAATCAATGTTCCTTCTCCTTCTTCTCAATAAAGTTCAAATAAATAACTGCAACGGATGAGGAGTATTCAAGAGCTCTATGATGGCATATAAGCAGTTATTAATTTTGATTTTTTATTATGTTTCTTTGCTGATAGTGAATCAATGAACTTTGATGAAGCTGTTACAGACAAAAGGTGGAGATAACCCATGGAAGAGGAGATCGAGTCAATAGAGAAGAACAACACTTGGGAGTTAACAACTCTTCCCTAGGGTCATCGAGTAATTGGAGTAAAATGGGTATACTCGACAAAGAAGAATGTTGATAAAGATGTGGAGAGATGCAAGGCACGACTTATGGCTAAAGGCTATAAGCAAAGGCAAGGCATTGACTATAAAGAAGTCTATGCACCAGTTTCTCTTATAGAGACGATTTATTTGTTGATCTTTATGGCAGCACAAATAAAGTGAAAGATCCATCAACTAGACGTCAAGTTAGCCTTCTTGAATGACTATATTGAAGAAGAATTCTATATTGAACAATAATTGGGCGTTGTGGTCAAAAACCATGAAGATAAAGTATTGATGTTGATCAAACTTTTATTGAAGCAAGCCCCACTGGCATGGAATAGTTGCATCGACAAGTATTTTCAAGACAATGGGTTTATTAGTTATCTCCATGAATATGCTCTTTTCTTTAAAGTTCATACTAATGGAGGTATGTTCGTCTTTATGTTGATGATCTTCTTTTCACGGGTCATAACCCAAGTTTGTTTGAAGCTTTTAAGAAAATATGTCCCATGATTTTGAGATGACGGACATAGGGCTCATGTCATACTACTTGGGACTAGAAGTGAAGCAGATAGAGGATGAAATTTTTATCTCTTAAGAAAGCTATGCAAAAGAGATATTGAAGAAGTTTAACATGCTCAATTGCAACCCTGTGAATACACCGATGGAGAGTGGGACAAAATTGTCCAAGTTTGATGAAGGAGAAAAAGTGGATCCCACATTTTTCAAAAGTTTTGTGGGAAGTTTGAGCTACTTAACTTGTACTGGGCTAGATATACTCTTTGCGGTTGGAGTAGTAAGTCGCTTCATGGAAGTACTACCTCCACTCACTTGAAAGTCGTTAGAAGAATTCTTCATTACCTAAAAGGTACAATTGACTTTGGGCTATTTTATTCTTCTTATAGTGATTTCAACATTATGAGATTTGTGATAGTGATTATGCGGGAGATATGATGATAGAAGAAGCACAACTGGTTTTATATCTTTCCTAGGTGATTCTGTTAGCTCTTTAAATTCAAAGAAATACTGTTACTCTCTCGACTTGTGAAGCTGAGCATGTAGCAGTAACATCATGTACCCGTCATGCTATTTGGCTGAGATGATTATTCAAGAAGCTCAATTTACCATAAATGAAGTTACAGAGATTTGTATTGACAACAAATTCGCACCAGTACTCGCAAAGAATCCGATGTATTATGATCGAAGCAAGCATATAGACACGAGATATCACTTCATGAGATAGCATTGCTAGGAAGGAGGTAGAACTCAAATATGTGACATCTCATGATCAAGTTGCAGATATCTTCATAAAGTCTCTCAAGTTTGAAGATTTTCAGAGATTGAGATCAAGACTTGGAATGAAGAAGAAAAAATAATATTAAGGGAGAAATTTGTCGAACCCATTTAAATAAAAAGAAATTAAATAAAAATATGATAACAAGTTGCAATGGGCAGCTGAAATAAAATTGCAAAACCAATTTGTATAATTAGTTTTGGACGGTGCAACAGGTTTTACATTGTAACAAGACTTGCAATTTGCAAGCTATAAATTGCAAGTTGTAGAACCATGCAATATGATTGGTTCAATGTTTGGAAAGTTCTCATACAAATAGGAGCTCTGTTCGTTCAGTTTAAACACACCAAATCGAAAGAAGAAACTGAGAGTTAGAGAGAATAATCCACAGATTGTAGTATGTGAGATAAATAGTGAGTGAGAGTAATATCGTAGTGAGGTGTTTAAAATAAAGAGTGTTATTTCTTTTGAAGTTGTAGTAGTCTCTTGACACTATCAAACTATAATATTATAGTTTTATTATATTACTTCGTTTGGATATTATATTTTACCCCGTTAAAAAATTTGGTATCGTTGTTACTCTCTTATGTTATTATTATCTGTCGTGGATATTATTCCCGACCAGGATATTATTTTTCCAACATGTTAAGCCAATACTTAAAAATGCTTCAATCATTTGTTCTTTGAATGTTGTGTCTCAAAGGAAATCTGAAGTGCTAAAGTATCTCTAGATATGTACAACTATGACACTGCAAAATAGAATGGGAAACACTGTGATAAAGAGCAACAATTCAACTACTAAGGTGTTAAAGAATGTTAATTGCTGGCTGTGTCTACTTTATCAGACAAGAAGGATTCCTTAGGATTTTTTCAAGGCAAGCAAAGAACTAAAACTTCCATCACTAGACAGCTGGTGTAAGAAATGTTCTTTAGAGGAAGCAGGAAATACAAGCTACAAAAAGATTAAGTGAGTGTCACGATCCAAAAACCCCAACCAGTCATGATGGCACCTAACACACTTGCTAGGAATTGAATATAATCATAATGAACCAAGATAGCAGAAATGACAGAATTAACATAAATCTTAAACCTTAACGGAGCATAATAATACTAATACATGATAAATCCCCTAGAACTGGTAAATACAGAGTCATGAGCTCTAAAACGCAAAAAATATAAGTCTGAAAGCTAAATAGCAACATTGTATGACATAAGGATAACAATACAATATGGAAAGATATGCAAAGACTGCGGTCAAGAATGCAGCTCTACTCGTCTTTTCGATGATCAACTCAGCAAGCAACTAAGCTACCGATGACTGGGTCCGACACCTGGATCTGCACAATTAAGTATAGAGTATAGCATGAGTACGACTGACCTCATGTATTCAGCAAGTATCATAACTATCCTCGGCGAGGTAAAGCAGCAAGAATTATAAATGTTACTTACTATAACCTGTACAATTCATAAATTCAACAAGTACAAAACAATAACGTGATCAAGTCATAAAGCACAGAAAGAACAATTCCGGTGTACACAATTTATTAAGTACTCTACTTAGTCAATAATCCGGCATATAAAGATGATATGCAAGGAACTCAGATAATTAATCATGAAATTTGCAAGTAAAGATGAAATGTAATAACCAACAACACTGGCATATTTTTCTCAGAATTTCCTATACAGTACCAAACCACTTATCAGTTTTTCCTTAATCAGTGTGTGCACCATCAAGAGAGAAACATGAGAGAGTGATCCTGGGGGGATGGATCCATATCCACATGCAACATGGACAAATCAACGTGCTATCATCCCAGCGTGGTCACACGCATAACAACATAATTTACCCGGCATGGTCACAGGCATAACAACCCAATCTGTCCGGTATGGTCAAAGGCATAACAACACAATCTGCCAGGTGTGGTCACATGCATCCAGTCCAAATCATAGCACACAGAAGCTAATGTACAAGAATACATGTATATGATCAATGAATATTAGATTTCATATTCCTGAACGGTATAAGTGACATGCTAAAGTGTATCCATATGCAAAGTGTGTTATCATAGCTCAAATCGGCAATTTTATCACAAAAATAGCAAATAACAAGTTCAATCAGGAGATTAGCCTCTATGTAATCTCAAAATATGGATAAAATAGCTCGCAACAAGGTATATGTCACGCCCCAAACCTGGGACTGGAGGTAACACGGCACTCGGTGCCTGACTACATGTGACCGAGCGAACCAACTGGCTATCTAAATCAACACGTGATATCATAACATACTGAATGCGGAAGATAAACTACCACATGCTGATATACTGAAAGTCTGAATGATATAAATCTAGTGCAAAAATGCTAATATAAGTTTGAAACATATCTGTAGCCAACATTGCTTAACGTGAAAAGCTTGTGACTTTATCTAACTGTTACTCTAGTTTATGAAGCCTCTAATGAAATACTAAAAATACTGACTCTAAAAATACTGAAGACTATAAAGTAATGATAGTGCCCTGAAAGAACTAGGGCTCACCAAATAGCTAGTACGAGAATCCTAGTGCTCTGAATCGTCAACCTGTAAAACATTACCTGCATCGTGAGATGCAGGCCCCGGGCAAAAGGGACGTCAGTACATTTGAATTGCACTGGTATGTAAAGTAACTAAAAGAAATAATTGTAAATGCTAAAACTGAAACTAAACTGATAACTGATAACTGATAACTGATAACTGATAACTGATAACGGTAACTGAATTGATAACTGATAACTAATAACTAAACAAAACAAAAGAAGTAAGGATAAGAATACTCCCTTTTCTGAATGATGAACCACCGGTTTATTTGAATAAACAAACAGCGGCCTCAGGCCCAATATATATGTGCACAAGCTGCGGCCTCGGGCCCAAGTATACGTATACATAACTGTGGGCCTTTGTCCCAAAGATATATAAAGCAAACTACAGCCTCAGGCCCAAAGATGCATAAAGCATAAACTGCAGCCTCAGGCCTGTCACGACCCTAATTTTCCTCCGTAGGATGTCGTGATGGCACCTAGTCTTTAAGACTAGGTAAGCCTAACATACATACAATATTAACATAAATAATAATTTAAGTCTCAAAACTCAACAACTATTATAAAGGAACTCCACAACTCAACATAAACATCTCTCTCAAATCTAGTAAATACAAGTCACAAGCTCTATAAGATGGTATTGAACATCCCTATACATCAGTGTTTATAAAAGGATAAGAAAAGAAAATAGTCTATATAGAGGGTGTCTCCTTGGGCTCGTACACTGGAAGTTGTACCTTGAAGTCTCCGAACTGGACTCGTCTCCCTGGTGCCTGGACTCGTATGAGGTACCTGGATCTGCACAAAAAGATGAGCAGAAGCGTAGCATGAGTACACCACAACGATACCCAGTAAGTGCTAAGCCCAACCTCGGTAGAATAGTGACGAGGTCGGGTCAAGGCCCTACTGGAATAAATAAGAAGCTGGACAAGTATATAACAATGAAATAACGACAGCAGTAGAAATTAGACAATAAAGAAATACACCACGATTAGCTACACGGAACTAAGGCAAATAATGCTTCACGGAAGGAACACAAGGAATGCTATGACATGGAGCAAAGAAACAAACACAAGTGAAGTAATGGAAAATTATCAACAAGGATCACTACCGAGGTACCGCCTCGTACTCTCAAATCACAAAATAATTCACAATCTTTCCTTAAATCACCGCGGGAGACTTGCATTTACTTTTCAAAATCATTTTCCCGAAATAGCTTCCCGCGTTTTAGCCCACCTCATCACACCGCGTGGCTTCAAGTAGTTCCCCTAGTAGCAACACGCGTATCGAGCTCACCTTATCTCACCGCATGCATTTCAACCCCAAAACCTTAAACCACCACATGGGTATCAATATCACAACGTATCGCAAATCGCACCTCAGGTGCCCAATATCACAACTTGCCAACTGTGATGACCCGGCTAGTCGTCTCGTGAGTTACCGCTCCGTTTTTCCTATTTTTCGTCTCATTATGCTCCGTTATCCATGTTCTATGTGATCGAGTTGAGTAATTTGCGTTTGGAGTGGGTTTGGTAAGAAATGAGACACTTAGTCTCTTTTAAGAAGGTTTAAGTTGGAAAAGCCAACCGGATGTTGACTTATGAGTTAGAGGGCTCGGATGTGAGTTCCGATGGCTCGGTTAGCTTCGGGAGGTGATTTATGACTTAGGAGTGTGATCGCAATTGGTTTTAGAGGTCCCGTGTAGAATTAGGCTTGAATTGGTGGAGTTAGTATTTTGGCGATTTCCGGTTGTTAAGCAAGATTTTGATCCGAGGGTCGGAATGGAATTCCGAGAGTTTCTATAGCTTCGTATGGTGATTTCGGACTTAGGCGTATGTCCGGATTTGAAATTGGAAGTCCGTAGGACAATCCAACGCATTTTGACGAATGTTGGAAAATAGAAGATTTTTGGAAAGTATGACCGAGGGGTTGACTTTTTGATATCGGGGTCGGAATCCAATTTTGAAAAAGTTCATAGGTCCGTTATGTCATTTATGACTTGTGTGCAAAATTTGAGGTCAATCGGACTCGATTTGATAGGTTTCGGCATCGAATGTAGAAGTTGGAATTTATTAGTTTCATTAGGCTTGAATTGGGGTATGATTCGTGTTTTTAACATTGTTGGATGTGATTTAAGGCCTCACTAAGTCCGTAATATGTTTTAGAACTTTTTGGTATATCCGGACGGGGTCCCGAATGGCTCGGGTGAGTTTTGGGTGGTTAAACGGACTATTTCATCTTTGGAAAAGATGAAAAAATCTGCAGAAAATTGCAGAAAAAACTAATGCGTGTAGTCCCGTTTAGAAGCTCATATCTTGCAATATATAAGGAATCAGAAAAATTACAAAACATAAAAGTTGTAGTCCTTTGAATCTAGTTTCCAGAATGATAAAGCATTTATCATTTGGACATATATACAGAAAGTTACGATAGATCGAAGTTGGCTGGTGGAGCAGTTTTGACAGAACTTCTCGATGCACTTTAGAAACTCATATCTCGGAATATATAAAGAGTTATATAGTGTACAACCTATCAAATGAAAGATCTTCTAGTCTAGTTTCTAAATATTCAAACCGTTGCCCATTTGGATATTTCCACAAGGAGTTATGAGCGTTTTAATAGAAGGTGTACAGCAAGGAAATAATGATAAGAGGATGTACAACCTGCACAGCGCAAGTATAACTCCATGAAGCCTGGGCAGAATGTTTTAAGCCTATTTTGTCCGATTTTGGGTATAGTTTCACCCATAGTTGTTCATTTTTGGAGGTTCTTGAAAGAAATTAACGAGGGATTCAAGGAGAATCGATTGGAGGTAAGAATTTTGGACCTCAAACTCGTTTATATTGTGAAATCCACCTAGAAAATCATTGAAGTCTTGCTAAAAATGGAAGAAATAGGGCTTGGGATTTTGAAATTTTAATTGGGTATTTGGAGGACCATTTGGGGCCGGATTTGAGAACTTTTGATATGTACGAACTCGTGGGGAGATAAGGAACCCGTTGATGTGAAAAATTTTTAACTTTGAGAAGTGGACCCAGGGCTCGGGTTTTGCTAATTTCGGGATTTCTTGGTATTTTTGCTTGAGTTTTGTTCCCTCAACATATTGTGACATATTTGTTCTGAATTTGGATAGATTTGACGCACGTGAAGGCCAATTTGAAGGGCAAAGGCGTCGTGGGCTAAGGATTTAGCCGGTTTGAGGTGAGTAATATTTGTAAATGATGTTCTGAGGGTTTGAAACCCCGGATTGCACATCGTAATGCTATATTGAGTTGAGGCACATGCTCGATGATGAGCATGAGGTCGTTTACTACTGGGGATTGGGGCTTTGTCCATTCCGATTTATTATTTTACTACATATTTGATTGAAACCTGTTTGATATCATCATGATTTGGGCTGCTTGCCATATTTTGGCTTCTTGCCTGTTATGTGAACCCTTCAGGGGTATTTATCACTGTTTACTGAAATCATATTTGGACTTCGTGCTGGTTATGTAAACCCTTCAGGGGTATTTGTCACTGATTTGAATCATTATTTGAACTCAGTTTTGAAAATTAAATGATGTTTTCAAATGATTTTTTTTATGGATCGGGTGGCACGCCGCCACGGGATTTGATTTTAATGGATCGGGTGGCACGCCGCCACGAGACGTAATGTGCATGGATCGGATGACACGCTGTCACGAGATATTGCGCTACTGAACCCCCCACAGTAAGCGCCGGATACCCAGGGAACAGGTGGCACGCCGCCACGATAGTCATGACTTGCATTGCATTGCATTTTTTTCTTGTGTTGGTGTTGTTTCCGTTTACTTCGTGTTATCTATTTGAGATGTTACATGTTATTACTGTTCCATCGTGGATTTCTCTAAGTCTTATGTGTTTCTTACTTTCAGTCATTATTTATATGTATTACTCACTGAGTTGGAAGTACTCACATTACTCCCTGCACCATGTGTGCAGAGTCAGGCGTTATCGGTTCCGCTCCGAGACATTGATTACTACTGTCAAAGAGGAAATTCAGGGACTACAAGGTAGCTGTTGGCGTCCACAGCCCCGTATCTCTTTTATCTTGTTATTTCCAGTATCTTCGAACAATTGTGCCAAGATATTGTATTAGTAATCTTATTATTAGGATTTTCATTAGTTGCTCATGACTTTGTGACACCCCGATCTGAGGGCTATAGTCGGGATGGTTTACTATATTTTTCCGCAATTTACTGTTATTAAATCATACTTATATTATTTTCGTATTATTTAACTGTTAAAATGAAGTTAGTTTGGATTGGCTGGCCTTGTCTTCATGAGAGGCGCCATCACGACCGGGTTGGGATTTTGGGTCGTGACAAATATAGTGTATGTACATATATTATATATATAACTTGATATATATAGAGTGTATATATGTACATATATAAATAAATATTTATATAATATAGTGTATGTACATATATTATATATATAACTTGATATATATAGAGTGTATATATATATATATATATATATATATATATATATATATATATATATATATATNCAGTAAGCGCCGGGTACCCAGGGAATGGGTGGCACGCCGCCACGATAGTCATGACTTGCATTGCATTGCATTTTTTGTTGTGTTGGAGTTGTTTCCGTTTACTTCATGTTATCTATTTGAGATGTTACATGTTATTACTGTTCCATCGTGGATTTCTCTAAGTCTTATGTGTTTCTTACCTTCAGTCATTATTTATATGTATTACTCACTGAGTTGGAAGTACTCACATTACTCCCTGCACCATTTGTGCAGATTCACGCGTTATCGGTTCCGCTCCGAGGTATTGACTACTATTGTTAGAGCGGTGATTCAGAGACTACGAGGTAACTATTGGCGTCCGCAGCCTCGTATCTCTTTCATATTGTTGTTTCCATTCCTTCAAACAGTCATGCCAAAGATATTGTAATAGTTATTTTATTATTAGGATTTCATTAGTGGCTCATGACTTTGTGACACCCCGGTTCGGGTTATAGTCGGGATGGTTCACTATATTTTTCCGCTAATTCCTGTTGTTAAACTATATTTATATTATTTTCGTGTTGCTAACTGTTTAAATCGAGGTTTAGTTGGATTGGCTGGCCTTGTCTTCATGAGAGGCGCCATCACGACTGGGTTGGGATTTTGGGTCGTGACACCAAGAAACCAATAACAATAGTGTTTTCACAATAAGTAGCCCAAGGCTCAACCACAATATGCACAAGAGTATCAACAATAAAAATCGGAAGTGAGTAACTCAACAAGAATAGTATTTCACAACTTTACAACTTTGCCTCAACGAAAATCTTGACCTTTATAACTCAATACCAATTTCAACAACAAGATATTCCAAAAATAATAACTTCACCTAAAGACTCAACGGTTAAATAATAAATAAGATATAAAGGAAACAATACTTCAACTAAACATGTAAAGGCAATTAATAAATAAGAGATATGAAAAGTAGAACATTTGAAGATGGACTAGTGATGATGAATATAACATGTTAAGGTAGCTCAAATTAAGGCATGAAAAGAATCTACGTAGCTAAACCGGTCAATTTCCACATTTAGCCTGTGTACACACTCGTCGCCCTGCTTACACGGCTTTCACATATCACAATTAACACAAACCAACACCAATCCTAAGGGATAATTTTTCCATACAAAGTTAAGTAAGACACTTAATCAAAACACGCTAACTCAATCCATTAGTAGGCCTTTCCCTCGATTATCCAACTCCGAACGGATCAAATTTAGCCAAAACAACTTCATACCATAAATATAAACTATAGGAAACTATTTTGAACATAAAGTTACAATCATTACAAAGTAAAAAAAGGTCAACTCAAAAATCCAACCGAGGCTCGCATCTCGGAACCTGACCAAAGTTACAAAATCCGAACACCTATTCGATAACAAGTCCAACCATACTCAAATCCGACCTCAAATCGCCTTTCTAATCCCCAAAATTTAGCCGAAGAAGTTCTCACAATTTTCCCCCAAATTTCCATCTCAAATCACTAATTAAATGATGAAAATAATAATGGATTCATGTAATATAATCAAAACCGAGTTAGAATCACCTACCACGGTGAATTTCTTTAAAATCTCTCAAAACATCACCACAAACTAAGCTCTCTAGGTCCAAAAACGAAATGAGATCAAACCCTCGAAAAATCCTTATTTCTTCCCAGTGATTCCGTTCATGGGATCGGGAGGTCCGCATCTGCAAAACCGCTCCTGCGGTAAAATGAAGCACACCTACGCACGCAACTCAAACCAGCCTCCTCCGCTTCTACGGGAAAACACCTGCATCTGCGCACGCACACCTACGGAGGAAATGTCGCACCTGCGACCAATGCCCGCTCTTGCGCTTCGTTATATCGCAGAAGCAACTTCGTTTATGCTGAGACCTTCCCGCTTCTACGATCAAGACGTCCCCCACTAACTAACGCACCTGCGTTCCTAAGGCCGCACCTGCGGCCACACCCATCGTAGGTGCGATCACACCAGAAGCAGCAGTGCTTCAGCAATGCTTAAGGTCCAAAATTGATCTGTTAACCATCCGAAATCCACTTGAGGACCCGGGACCTCAACCAAATATACCAAAAAGTTTCAAAACACATAACGGACCTACTCGAGGCCAAAGTTCATATAAAAAAACATCGATTCTACGAATCGCAACCCAATTCAAGCCTATTAAGTTTAGAACTTTCGAATTCCAAAACTAATGCCGATTCATACCAAAACAACTCTGAGTAACTTCAAATTTTGCACATAAATCATGAATGACATGACGGACCTATTCCAACTTCCGAAATTGTAATTTGACCCCGATATCATTAAAGTCAACTCCCGGTCAAATTTTCTAAGCTTCCAAACCTTCAACTTTCAAACTTTCACCAATTTACGCCGAAATGACCTATGGACCTCGGAATCATCGTCCGGATACGCTCCTAAGTCCAAAATAACCATATAGAGCTATTGGAACCATCAAAACTCCATTCCTAAGTTGTCTATACAAAAGTCAAACTACGGTCAACTCTTTCAACTTAAGGCTCCAACTTACGGATTATATGTCCCATTTCACTCCAACACTCACCCGGAGCAAAACCAAACACCCACCGCAAATCACATAACCATAATACAACATAGAAAGGGCAATAAATAGGGGATCAGGGCTAAAATACTAAAAATGACTGGCCGGGTTGTTACATCCTCCCCCTTTTAAAACAAACGTTCATCCTCAAATGAGTATAGAGACATACCTGAAGTGGTGAAAAGATGAGGATAGCGGCTACGCATATCATGCTCGGTTTCCCAAGTTGCCTCCTCAATTGGTTGACCCCTCCACTGAACCTTCAATGAAGCAATGTTCTTCGACCTCAATTTTCAGACCTCCCTGCTCAAAATGGCCACCGATTCCTCAACATAAGACAAATCCTTGTCCAACTAGACTGAACTAAAATCCAACACATGAGACGGATTACCGTGGTACTTTCATAGCATAGAAACATGGAATACTGGATGAACTACAGCTAGACTAAGTGGAAATGCAAGCTTGTAGGCCACCTCTCCAATCCTCTCAAGAACTCAAAAGGTGCGATTTACCTAGGGCTCAACTTTCCTCTTCTCGAACCTCATAACACCCCTCATAGGCGAAACCTGGAGCAAGACTTGCTCCCTAACCATGAATACAACATTGCGAACCTTCCTATCCACATAACTCTTCTGTCAAGATTGGTCTCTAAGAAGCTGATCTTGAATCAATTTAACCTTTTCCAAAGCATCCTGAACCAAGTCAGTACCCAATAACCTAGCCTCACCTGGCTCAGACCAACCAACTAGAGACCGACATCGCCCCCATATAAGGCCTCATACGGAGCCATCTGAATGCTCGACATAGCGGCTACGCATATCATCCTCAGGTGCTGCTAATGATCCTCCCGGCGACAGGAGTACACCAAGATGTTGTCAATAAACACAATGAAGAATGAGTCAAATAAGGCTGGAATACACTGTTCATTAAGTGCATGAATGCTGCTAGGACATTGGTCAGCCCGAATGACATCAGAAAGAACTCCTAATGACCATCCGAGTCCTGAAGGCAATATATGGATATCTGAATCCCTAATCTACAACTGATGATAGCCTGACCGCAAATCAATCTTTAAGAATACTCTAGCACCCTGTAGCTGATCAAATAACTCATCAATGTGTGGCAATGGATACCTGTTCTTCATTGTAACCTTATTCAACTGTCGATAATCAATACACGTGTACATAAAACCATCTTTCTTCTTTACAAGCAAGACCGGTGCACCCCAAGGTGACACACTAGGCTGAATGAAACCATTATCAAGCAACTCTTCCGACTGCTCCTTTAACTCCTTTAAATCTTCTAGGGCCATATGATATGGTGGAATAGAAATGGGATGAGTGACGGGTAACAAATCAATACCAAAATCAATATCCCTATCGGGCAGCATGCCCGGAAGATCCACCAGAAATACATCTGGACATTCTCTCACTACCGGAAGTGACTCAACGGTAGGAGTATCAACACTGACATCCCTCACATAAGCTAGATACGCATCGCATCCCTTCCTAACCATCTGTTGTGCCTTAAGGAAGGACACCACCATGCTAGTTACATAATCTAAAGTACCCCTCCACTCCAATCGCGGCAAACATGGCATAGCCAACGTCACCGTCTTGGCGTGACAATCAAGAATAGCATGATAGTGCGACAACCAGTCCATGCCCAAGATAACATCAAACTCTATCATACTGATCAACAATAGGTCAGCTCTGGTCTCAAAACCACCAAGAACAACTAAACACGACCAATACACACGGTCAACAACAATGGAATCTCCCACTGGCATGGACATATAGATAGGAGAACTCAAGAAGTTACGGGATATACATAAATATGGAGCAAAGTAAGATGATACATTGGAATAAGTGGAACCTGGATCAAATAAGACTGATATATCTTTATGACAAATCGGAATAATACCTGTGATAACTGAATCGGATGCAACCGCCTCCCTAATCGGAAGAGCATAAAATCTATCCTGGCCTCCCCCTCTAGGACGACCTCTACCCGTCGGACCACCACCTGAAGCCGGCTGTGCAGGTGGAGTGGAAACTGGAGCGATAAGCACGACTTGAGAAGCCTGAGGACCCAGTGGAATACGTGGAGCCTGAGTAGTCTGTGGAGGTGCATCCCTCATGAGTCTGGGGCAATCCCTCACCATATGATAAGTGTCACCACACTCAAAACAAGCTCTCAGAGGATGTGCTGATGGAACTGGCTCGGGCCTGGTCGGCTGGTCTGACTGCTAAAATCACCACGTGCAGGAGGTGCACTAGACAGTGGCGATGCATAATGGGCAACCTGAGACCTGGGAGTGGCCGGAATACCGCTGGAAGCTGGAAGTGTCGAATGAACAGGATGGCTCACATAGCCTCTACCATGACGGGCTGCAACTAGGGCACGGACACCATTATATGTGCCATAATTCGAAGCCTCTTGGCCTCCCTCTCCTCTCTTTCCGGGTCCCACATACCCTCCAATCTCCAAGCGATCTCCACAATAGAAAGACAGACTCACTCTCTGACTGTGGAGACTAAGCTGCTGCATGCCGGGACAACTCGCAGAACCTGACAGCATACTTTGATACGGTCATAGCACCCTCGCGCAATTTCTCAAACTCCGCGCTCCATGCATCCCTAAGACTCTAGGGAATAAACTCTCTCATGAACATCTCTGAGAAATGTGCCTAGGTGAGTGAAGCTGCTTTAGCAGGGGTACCAACCTATGCACTCGCCACCACTGATAAGTCACTCCCTTAAGCGGGAACATAGTGAAGGCAACCCCACTTGACTCCACAATACACATAGAACGGAGGATACAATGGTACTTCTCAAGAAAACCCTGTGCATTCTCTAAAGCTAAGCCACTGAAAGTAGGAGGGTGGTACTTCTTGTACCTCTCGAGACTGATCTGCTCCTCCTAAGATACTGATGGCCCAACCTCGGGCTGAACTGGAACAACCGGCTACACTAGTATGACCTCGAAGACCTGGTCAACCTAGACCTGCTGCTTTGGGTACGGGCTGCGGGAGTCTGTGCTCCTCCTCTGGCCTGAGATGTGGCAGGAGCAAGCAGAATCAACCCCGCCTGAGCTAGAGTGCTAAACATTCTCAAAAACTGGGCGATAGTCTCCTGAAGTGCAGGGGTAGTAACAGGCATCTCAAGTGCTTTTCCTCCAACTGGAGCTACTCACTACTAGAAATCAGCTCAAAAGCGACCAAAAAAAGCGACCAAATTTGGTCTCTTTTTGTCCAAAAGCGACCAAAAAGCGACCGAACAGGCCTGGTCATAATTCAGGTGGACATAATACAATTGCGACCAAAGTTGGTCGCCAATTTGCGACCAACTTTGGTCTCCACCTCAAAAGGACCAAACATTCCGGAAAAACATATAGAGACCAACTTTGGTCGCAAATTTGCTTTTCCTAATTAATATAATCTGTGAAATTGCGACCAACGTTGGTCGCAAAATAATTAATTTTTTTTTAATTTTAATTGAGCGACCAAGGTTGGTCGCCAAACCTGAAGAACAGAAAAATTTAATTTACAGGTTGCGACCAACGTTGGTCGCTATTTTATTAATATTTTTTTTTAATTTTCATTTAGCGACCAAGGTTGGTCGCCATACTCACAGATTTTAAAAATCTGGGTAATATAGCGACCAACCTTGGTCGCTATTCTTAAAATTAATTTTTTTTTTTTAAATAAGCGACCAATGTTGGTCGCTATGCCTGAAGAGTGTTAAAATCTAGGCAGTTTTGCGACCAATGTTGGTCACAAATGTCCAAATTTATTTTTTTTAGTGAAAAGCGACCAACTTGAGACCAACGTTGGTCGCTTTTCTTGGTTCATTTTTTGTAGAAATCGCCTGTTTTGGCAGCTACACCACCTGCCAGCTTACCAAAATCCTAAATAGGCATTTTATGCCATAAACAACAACAACGACGACAACAACAACAATAATAAACAACAACAACAACGACAACAACAACAACAACAACAACAACAACGACAACAACAACAACAACAGCAGCAGCATTAAACAATAACAACAACATTAAAATTAATAAATTATAAAGTTCAACAGAACTTATACATTAAGCTAACCAAATTAAGTTAAATGTTATTACAATTCAAGGATTATTGATGTCTACATCATTAGTGTCATCGTCCGATGAAGTATCATCACCAAGATGGTATAGATAATGGTGTTGTTGTGTAGGACCGGAGGGATGTGGATAATGGTGTTGTTGTGTAGGACCGGAGGGATGATAACAGGGAGGACGGGAGGAAGTAGCACCGGGAGGGCAAGCCTCTGGCGATGACTCACGAGACCAAGGAATCGGAAAAGCGCCAGAAGCCAAGAGAGATTTGAGCTGCTCTTGTATGGCAATATACTGAGCATCTCTAACCTTCTCTCTTTCCTTGGAGGCTTCTAGCTCGGCTGTGAGCTTTGCCACATTCTCCCGCATAGCGGAGAGGCTCTCCCCATCAAGTTGCTCCGCTTGCGCGGAAGTGTCTATTCCTTGCATTCCACACTTATAGCGGTGGAATTTCTTAGTGGGAAGCCCATATACCTTTCCCCATTTTAGACCGCCAGCAGCCTGCGTCCATAGTCTTTCGGCATCCTCGTCCGACGGTTGGATTGGGTCGCCCGATGAAGATGGTGGCTGGCTGCGTATGAATTCTTCAACCTCAGCTGTGAAGCGACTCTATAAGAAAAATTACATTGAATTAGTATTTCAAAAGTTATATAAAAGTAATCAAAGTACTTAATGAAAATTGAAAACTTACATTTACAGTCGAGGCTCGGCCCTCGACCCACCTTTCTTCATCCGAATCTTTCTTCTTCTTGACAATATGAGTCTCCTTGAATAACTCATCTTGCCTCATCGGACGGCCCAACTTATTCTCCTGAAAAATCATAAATTTTAGTTAATAAACATAGTAGACGTTGAAAATTAAAATTAAAATAAGCAATTACGTACCATTTTCCTCTTTATTGTACCGAGGCTGATCGCACCTCTAGTGTGCAGGGAGCCTCCCTTCTCCAAAGTACGAGCTTTCTTTCCTTGCTCGCTCTTCTTTAAGAAATCTGCGGTTAGCCATTGCCTTTGCAGATCATCCCATAGCTGATCAAGAAACCAGGAGGGCTTCTGGTTCGACTTTCTAGCTCTGGAAAAGCAATGTGACAACCGCTTGCGAGCCTTGAGATGGAAGTTAGCAGCTACATCCGCACTATAGCGGTGTTCCCATACACACTTGCTCTGTATTTCAAAAGTTAAGTATTTAGATGGAAATATCATAAATATAAATAATTGTACTGCTTAAAAGAACATTTATACCTTAAATTCATTGAAAATTTGCTCCTTAAGCGAGAATGGGAAATCACTCCAAGTCGTATAAGGGCCATCATATAGCTTTCTAGTGGCTTGGGTGAGTCTCCTTGTAGTAACATTACTGGGGATGAACCTTTAATGTAATAAAAAAAAAGACACATTAATATCATAGTAAAACCGTACAAAACAATAAACGTAAAAAATAACAAATAACTCTTACCCGTCACCCTCAGGGACTATGATGATCCTGCCATACTGATCACGATGCACCTCCTCGTCATCATCACCATCACCGTCCGAACCATGTACATCAGAGGCATGTGTGGAAGGTGTAGGGGGGGTCAGAGCTAGTGTCTCGCAGGCGAAGGCCTGTAATAGATGGAGTCCCAGATGAAGATGGCTGCGAGCCCTGCGACGAAGCTGTATGGGCCGCAGCGGGACGTGTCACTGATTGCTGTGACCCGAGTGCCTGCGTCGTGAGTGGCAGCAACCCCATTGGCTGTGACCCCAATGGTTGCGACGCTGATGCTGTGATCCATGTGGATGTGACATGGATCGATGCGGTCCATGTGATGCAGATGGCTGAGATCCTCGTGGATGTGGGGCAGCTGGACTGTATGTCGGACGTACAATCCTAGGGCCCTGTGATGAAAGACCTGGTGTCTGCACGAAGGTGTAGGGCTGGTGATGCTGTGGCAGCTCAGAATAGCCCTGGGGTGGAGGAAAAGACGTAGGCATAGGCAACTCTAGAACGGCAGGACAAGTTGGAGTATAATCTTCTACCCTCCTCTTTGGTTTCCTAGCCTTTTCTCGACCCTGGGAACTACAAGATTCATTGTTACCACGACCCTTGCCTGTCATCTGCATAATATAATACATATTTAGGACTGTTTGATATAAAGAAAATATATAGCTATAAACGAGAGTTGTTAAAGAAACCAACTGTTTAAAGCTCATCGTCATATAGTTCCTCATCCGAGGATTCTTCTTCCTAGGTAGTTTGAGCTTCATCGGTTGATACTTCTTCCTCGTTTTCTATAATTCTTACTTCAAAAATATCAACTTCTTCCAGTATGTGTTCACGATGTTCCAAATCATTTTCTAAAACTTCGTCCACTATTTGGTCAACAGTGGAGATATCGTTTTGATATGCAACATCTAACACATTCTCAACTTCCACCCTACCCACAGGCTTGGTTTTATTACAACCCACCAATCAGTCTTATTCCGCCGCAATGGATAAGAAGCATAATACACTTGCCTAACATTATGTGCAATTATGAAAGGATCATAGCGATCATACTGCCTCTTATGATAAACCTCAATTATGTTGTACTGATTGTGGACTCTAGTACCTCTTGTTGGGTGTGGGTCAAACCACTTGCATCTAAAGAGTATCAATTTCTTGTATGGCCAACCTGTATATTCTAGTTCAATTATTTCTTTGATCATACCATAGTAATTAATATCTCCATCTTGGTTGCCATCACCACTTTGAACCCACACCCCATTGTTGTTGCTATTTTTATTTTTTGAACAATCCTCGGTATGGAACTTATAGCCATTCACAACGTACTTAGACATTGTTCTGACCATAACCCCAGGTCCCCAAGATATATCTTTCAAAAATTGGTTTACACCAGTATTTGGATCATTTACCTACGTATTGTTAAAAAAATTCATATGTCAGCATAACTTTCCAACATTGTTTACTTGCGTAGTGTTAGAATATTTTAAGGCCAAACTTACAAATTGTTTGAACCAAGTAGCAAATCTCGTATATACAGCATCATGGCCAAATTGACTGACGAAGTGACTGTGACACATCAAACATTTTTAGTAGTTGCATTGAGCTGCATTCACAGTAATTGTTATATTTATATAACTACTAAATCAATACTTATTTGAGAAATGGTACGACTTCTGGACAATTTAGCAACACGTGAAGTGTAGCTGACTTGAACTCCACATCGCTCAAACTCCTCTTTCTAACATCTTTAGAACATCGGCCTGGTTGATTGAATATGGACATAGGCGGGTATGACAGATCATTCATAAGGTCGACTGTGTGCCTGTTGGGCCTATTCCTAGAACATGCCACATTACTCTCAAAATAGTAAGAGCAAAAATGGGCAGTCTCCTTTGCAAGATATGCTTCGCATATAGATCCTTCAACCCTGTTCCTCTGCCTAATGAATTGTTTGCATTTGCCGATTGTCCTATCATAATTTCAGGTTAGCCAAGAACATTAAAATAAAACAGAAAATTACATCAAACATATAATATTACCTCTCAAATAGATACATCCATCTGCATTGAACGGGCCCTCCAAGTCGTGCCTCGTGTACAAGGTGGATTGGAAGGTGTTCCATCACATCAAAAAACCCACATGGAAATATCCTTTCCAGCTTAGAAGAGGTGACACGAATGTTCTGGTCCATCTGCAGTAGGTTTTCTTCCCTTAACGTGGAAGAACACATGTCTTTGAAGAACAAATTGATCTCTGTGATGGGTTCCAGATTCTTTCAGGCAAACCACTAAATGCAATAGGCAGTAAGGTCTCCATGAAGACATGACAGTCATGACTTTTCAAATGACTCAACTTCCCCGCCTCCATACCAACTTTTCGCCCAAAATTCGACACATAACCCTCAGGCATCTTCAGTTTCGTTACCCAATCACAAATTTGCTGTCGTTCATCCAAAGTGAATGTGTAACTTGCTTTGGTTTTAAACACCTTACCATTGTGTGCTGTTTGCAAGTGTAGTTCAGGCCGCCTGCAATATTCTTGCAAGTCCATTCTAGCCTTTGCGTTATCCTTGGTCTTACCTTTAACATCCATCACTGTGTTGAACAGATTATCAAAATAGTTCTTCTCAATGTGCATGACATCAAGGTTGTGACGGAGAAGATTATCCTTCCAATAAGGCAAATCCCAAAATATACTCCTTTTCAACCAATTGTGAGTAACACCGTATCCTGGGAATCTATAAGGTGGAGCTTCAGTAACTTTACTGAAGCTCTGGACCCTCTCCCAAATTTCCTCTCCTGAAAGTATCAGAGTGGAAAATCACATTCAATTTTATTATTTCTGAATGCATTTTTCATCCTTCTAAACTCATGATCAAGAGGCAAGAACTGACGATGACAATCAAACCATGATTGCTTTCGGCCATATTTCAAAGTGAACGCTTTACTATTTTCCATG
>MCJB01037718.1:170709-194145 GCA_002018475.1 Nicotiana obtusifolia | reverse complement strand
TATATATATATATATTATATTAATATATATATGGATACGCACGCACGCTCCGTAGTACAACTTAACTGCATATTAATCCCTTGTATTCCAAAAGCATTAACGGCTTACATTTATATTATTTAGACATTTAGTAAATACAAAAGTGAGTTTAATTTTGGCAAAATGTTGACATGAAAGCGACCAAATATGGTCGCAAATATATATACTTTAACATTAGTGACCAACTTTGGTCGCCCAAAGATATTATGATTAATTTATATTTTCCAGATAAGCGACCAACGTTGGTCGCTTATCTCCCCCAAATTTTACCCCTTAATAAACGACCAACTTTGGTCGCAAATATTTATACTTTATATTTTGCGACCAACGTTGGTCGCAAAATGAAAATTGGAAATATTTATATTTTCCATATATGCGACCAACATTGGTCGCAAATATTGCCCAAATGTTACCCGTCATATTGCGACCAAAGTTGGTCGCAAAATATAAACGTGGGTCCACAGTAGCGATCAACTTTGGTCGCAAATTGTTCAGTTTCTTTGACCAGATTGGTCTGACCAGTCCGGTCAACATGTTGACGAATATGGCGACCAGTTAGCGACCAACGTTGGTCGCTTATCTTTAAGTTTATTTTTTTTTATTTTTTTTACTAGTTTAGCGATCAATTTTGGTCGCTATTTTTGGCAGACCAATGTTGGTTGCTAATTCTTGGTCGCTTTTTTGCTGTTTTCTAGTAGTGTTTTTCTCAATGAGCGGTATGCCTTTCAAAATCTTGTCCAAATCCTCCCAAAAATGCTTCTTAATCTCCTCTTCCAAGTCCGATTGAGGTGCATATGCACTAATTATGTTCAAAATAAGCCCTTCAATGACTAGCTTAATCACCATCATTCTGTCGTTCAGCCTCCTAACCTTTACTAGCTGCTCCCTAAGTTCCCTTCACCTAAAATCCTCCTCTATTCCTATTCCTTGAGCCTCTTGAGTACAACAATTTAAACCCGTCCACATCCCGTGTCTTAGTTCCTATCAATTCGATTTCTCGGACACAACCTATATTGATCATCCTCTTTTTGAGAATCTTCACCAATTCTATAGACTTCTTCGTCAATGTCCCTATGTTCTCAACCGAGGACATAACCTTAATCTACCATCGTTAACCAGAGCCATTAAACCGTGTGTAAACTAATCAAGGGATTACTAAAAATGACAGTAAAACAAGGGGTGATTCTAGAGTTAATGAAAGGCAAATGGGACTAAATACAAGAATCGATACTAAAAGACGGGCAAGCAAATACTAACTGGAGAAACAGAATAAACAACTCAAGAAAGATAGAACCTAGATTGTAGTTGGAGATGTCAAAGACGGTACTGCCACTCCTTGGGAGGAGAAATTATAAGAAGGGATAACCTAAGAGGAGGTTGCCAAAAATAATGGAGCTCACTGTAAGGCTGACCGGGAGGACTAGAATCTCATAAAAACCGGTTGAAAACTGGGTGGGTCAAGTCGATTTGAAGAGGCGACCACCATAGCGGAAAAATAATGCCGGGAATGGGACTGTACGATGCTCATGCGCGGGCGCGTGGCTGGATCTCACCGAAAAAGTCTTGGTGCATGGGACCTATTTGTTGTTCATAGACATGAACAGAGAGAGAAAGAGGAGAAAGAGGGAGAGAGAGAGAGGGAAAGAGGCAGACAACAAAGAAGAAGTTCGGAAAAAGTCTGCAACATTCAAAAAAGAGGCACCAGACTCCAACTAGAAAAGGAAAGAAGAAGAAAGGACATAGAGGAGATAGAGAGAAATAAAGAGAAGAAAAGTAAAGAAAAGTCCTTACCTGTGTTGCGTCGTCGAGGAGGGAAGGAGAAGAAGAAGAGCAGCAGCAATTGGCGGTAGTGCAGTTATCGTTGGGAGAGAGAGAGCCAGTAATGATTACTTGTGATCTAAATAGAATCAATATATATATATATATATATATATATATATATATATATATATATATATATATATATATATATATATATGTGTGTGTGTGTGTGTATATATATATACATATGTATATATCAAGAAATTTTATCCCAGAGCCTGTTGATTTCTTTTCCGTAAATGGCCAAAGAAACAAAGAGCTCTCTTTCTGAAGAAAACTGCAATGATATGACAGCCAAGGTCGAGGAGGTTAAAGTAATTAAAAATCGAAAGAAGAATCTATTACATTATTGTGATATTTTTTTGTAAGATCACAACAATTTGAGTATTTTTACAAGATATACAAACTTTAAAGTTACCATAAAAGCTCCCCTTTATTATAACAACAAAAAAACATGAACCAATTCATACCTGATTCTTAACTAATATTATTTCACTTGCTTGAGAGAATCTTTATAATTAAACAAATAAAAGAATTCAATGCAACTCTATAAACTTTCATATTACAGAAATAATAGCAGTCATTTACAAGCAAATAAATAAACTAAAGTACAGAGATAATCAACAAGTGATCATGTCATTGCATTGAGGTCTGACGTACTTAGGAACTCCTATAGCCGGCCAATGAGCTACGAGTCCATATCTTTCTCTTTTTGGTGAGGAAAAAGAATTAAATCTGAAATGAGAAGTAGAATCATTTATGTAAGACGGAGTCAACTTTGCAAAATTTGCAAGTTAGCTGAAGCACTACTCAAAAGTCTTAGAACTGAGAGGGATAATCATTTACATGAGCTTCAACAAAATGATCATTTTCTGCATGACATAGGTAGGAGAAGAAGGACATAATTCATGATGGGAAGAGGAAAGAGAGCTACATAACAATTAAAAAAAAATCCTAAAGTAATACAATAATAAAAAAAATTAGAGAATGATGCTTGTAGTATTATAAATGTCCACAAATGATAAGATTGAAATATAAGAAGCTGTATTGGCCACGTATTGCAAAAAAAAGGAAAAATAAAAGAAAAAGATGAAGAACAAAGTAGCTTCATATTTAAGGAAAGGATTATTTTTTTCTTTCGCAAGCCAATTTCTCAAAATCAATTAGTAAGAAGTGCAAATTCAGTTGTATTTATGCTGCAGCAAAAGAGTTACAGTTCTGTAAAAGCTATGACTGAAGAGGTTGCGTAGCATAGTGGAGGACTTGCACCAAAACAAAAAGAAATATATAGGAAATCAATTGAATACTTAGGGTGTGTTTGATACGTTTTAAAACTCTATTTCAACCTTATCTACCCCACCTTCATCCCTCAATCTACACCTTTGCCACCTTGGCCCCAAGACTCCCAGCATACCACCCTGTATCCCAACCTCACCTCAACCACCCTCGCCAGCCCTACCACGATACCCTTCGCCCACCCTCGAACCTCCACCCCGGCCAACCTCCTCCTCCACAACTAAGCCCCCGCCCAGCTCACAGTCCATTCCTCCTCTGGCCCCCTTCCTTGCCCTTGTCCCGCCCTCTCCTTGCCTCCTAACTTCCGTTAGTCCTCTTCTACTTGCCACTAGACCTCAGGACCTCAACCAAAACCTAAATCTCACCAAGTTATGGCACCTAATCACACTCCAACTAACCGATACAAATACATGTCAAATTGAAGATAATCAAATAAATAATAAAACAAGAATATAAAATTTAATATAAACTACCCCAAGAGTTGATATCACAAGTCTTGGGCAACTAAGAGCAGATTTAAAATGCAAGTATGAAGAAAAATACATCATATGCTTGAATATACATAAACAAAATACAGACTCTAGGCTACCAAGAACGACCGACAACTCACAAATGAAATGCTGGTACTTCTTCAAAGCTCGCATTAGAACTCCACTACATCTCAGCTCTAATATCTGCATACGGATTGCAGAAGTATAATATAGGTATACCGACATAGTACTCATTAAGTATCCACAATTATCCCTAATAAATTAGTGGCAAGGGTTTAGTAAAGTTACCCACTTTACAAACATATAGAGTTCATATACATAACAACAATAGTGAGAAATGTATAGAAGCAACTTAACAACCTAATAATAGTCAAAGCATATAATTATATGCACAAATAGAGTATATGAAGTGATGCACCTTATCTAGACTAAGAAATCTCCTTGCATGTATCAATACATTCAAACAACATAAGGGTACGCATAGAGTAACATTTATACAAAATGCATCAACAAGAGACTAATATCATGAGTGTATGATAAAGACTAAACCATTATATCAAATTGATACTTCCCAAGTGCCCACAACCTGCTAGCAAGTTCTATGCATTTGTAAGAATGCATCAAAACAACATATATAAATAATATACATGAATAAAGCATATAAAATGCATGAAAAAGCATAAAAGATTCATGTAAACATAATAAAGCTTTCACATTCATGCTCAAATTCATTAACTTGTATCAATCAAACCGAAAAATCCATCAGTATCTCATAAATCTGCGGACATATGGCCCAAGGTAGAATGAGTAATTATGTAACTATAGAAGGATGAATCCGAATTCATGCACAATAAGAACGTTATCTCATAGGTCCAGTAGGAACATGAAATAATCATGTCCAAACAGATTCTTTAATAGGAACATGTGACATTTCCAAGATAATACCTCAACAGGAACATGTAGTTACATGCCCAAACAAATATTCTAACAGGAACATGTAATGATATGCCCAAGCTGATACGTCAATAGGAACATGAATGCACACACCCAACAAGTTAACTTTTCACATAACAGTCTCAAATAAGTAAAGAGAACAAAGTAAATATGCTAATAAGGTACATATAAGAAACACTGTGCTGTTCCATCATGTAAAATAGGTACATAAAAACCATAATGTTAAACTAGCATGTGAAGAATGCCTATAACATTATACAAGCTCCTAAAATCCAAAACAAAAAGTATGTGAAAACTACTAATGGGGGTTATTTTTACACGTGCACCTTCCTTTAGGCGCCAAAATAGTGCTAGGCGCTTACTACAGCGCCAAGACTTAGGGATTTTCAATAATCAACATTTGGGTGCCAGCATGGGGTTGGACGCCCACTTTAGCACTCAAAAATTGGTGTAGATTTATGCTGGTTTTTGTGCTTAAAAACCACCCTAATACCGTCAAACTCGGCCTAGCCCCCAAGACTCGAGATCTCTCCAAACCATGCCAGCAAGTCCTAATACCCTATATGGATTTATCTAAAAGTTCGAAACACGAATGAAATGATACAAATTAAAACGACAACTAAATTCAACTTAAGGATTTATTAAAGTTCTAACTTTCATGCAATGGTGCGGAAATGCTCTCGAGCCGCTCAGCTTCGAATACAAACATATGTACAAGTCCAAATACATCTTATAAACTTATTAGAAGCTTCAAACCAATTAAGGTGCATATACTAAAATCAAGGGGCAAGGTTGCTAATTTAGCCTTTAACCTTCCAAATAGCAAGATGGTATTCTAAATCCTTCCCGAACCATTTGTGATCCAACCCACCTATATTCGTAAGTCATAAAATACCAAATGAATCTACAAGGAGTTTCAAATCAAAAAATGGGGTGCTAAAACTCAAAATAATCGGTTGGGTCGTTACATTCTCCCCCAACTTAAATAAAAATTCATCCTCAAGTGTGCCAAGAGTCATTCCAAAACTGTCAAATAGCTGTATAAATTCTTCACACACATTTGCGTTGGTGGTCGCATGTCACCTCCATACAGATGACTCTGTTAGCACACCTTAATTGAAGACTACTTCTTCAACATTAGCTGACAAGCTCATAATTCCAACTTCGATGTTGAGAACCTCCTCTAACATCTTATTCTTATTTATATTCACTGTCTCAATCTCAATAGCTTGTATTGAGCCATAAATGTTGATGTTAGGCCAAACGTATCTGTGTGCTAATTATTTCATATCTTGGTGTAATATTGATGATTATAATGTGTGTTGCAACGAGTTGATCCTAATTTTTATTTTCGTATGTGTAGGAATCAATTGAGAGTGAAATAAAGTGAACGTGCATGAGTTGGAGCAAAAGTGAAGAAAATGAAAGCAATCCAAATCTATCGTCCATGCCGTTGATTCTCCGTGCCTGGAGGCTGCATAGAGTGAAAGAAAGGCAGAAGCTGAGGCGATATCCCAAGACGCTGATCCACAGTGACTAGGGCTCTAAAGATAGAAAAGGATTTGATGGCTCAAGGCTAGCGCCTAGGACACCGATTCACGGTGCCTGGGGTGTTGGATGCAGAAATCGCAAAAGCTCACCGCTGGGGCCATCAAGCTGCGGTGCTCAAGGCGCCAAGTCTGGTAAACTTTCCTAGTACTAAAAGGAGAAGGTGTTTTCGTCCTACACACTCACAGACACATATAAAATTCCCAAACCTAATTTTTTGGGGGAGTTTGACATATTGGAGGCACAAACACCGCGTGGAGCAACTTTGGAGCAAGATCATCGAGTTTTTCTTCCTTTCATCTTTTCTTAGTAACTTTATCATTCTAAACACTTTGTAATTTCTATTATGACTATGCATGGCTAAGGTTTATTTTTCTAGGGTTGTGGTTAGACATAAATATTGATGTTAAATAGTTTTTTCTCTTTTAATGCGAATTTCCATCATATGGTTGTTTCTTTAACTCTGTGTATAGTTGCTTGATTGTATGTCCAACAGTTAGTTCTATCAACTATTTAGGTTATGCTTGGAAATTCATTCTTAAATTAGAGAAGAGTTAAAGAGCGTGTGATCGTAACCCTAGGGTTAAGATGCAAATTTATGGTTAGGATAGGAATATATCTAGCCACCGCACTTAACTATATATCATAATCATAATGCATTCTTGGTAGATTAATTCTATAAGAATATAGGTATTAATCTATCTTGAGCAGGCGAAAAGTAATATGGGAGAGTACTACGAGTATTTCTAATCCAGTTAATTAGCAACCACAGGTAATTCAAATTGAAGAGGAATAACTAGAACTCAATATGATTGGTTAACCATCCACAACTGTGAAATACTTATTATCACACCCCAACCTCGGGGATGCGACCGACACACGATGCCTGAAGGCCCGTGCGAACCGATGCCTGTTCTTACATCTTTTTTTTACAAACCAGGGAAACTAAGGTCTCCCAGTTATAACACTAGAATTAAATTGTGTACAACTGATTAGCAAAAGAAATGTTGTCATTTCATACACATTCATCACTATGATAAAGTCATAATACCCCTTTTCTACATACAACCAAACTCTAGTCTGCAAGCCTTTAAGGGAACCGAAGGACTTAAATATATACATAACTTGGTCGAGACAGGGCCCTACCGTACCCAAAAATATCTTGGGCATATGCTTCAGTACCTATTGACTTGGAACAACTACTCTGAAGGAGTGGAGAGCAAGGACCAACAGATGCAACAAACACCCTACTGAGGAGGGACGTCACTGAGTCTATCTGCACCTGTGGGCATCAACAACGCCTAAGAAGGCATCAGTATGAAAAATGTACTAAGTATTTAAAGTTGATATTGTACTTGTAAACCGAAAACATAACACAGAAGACAAGAATATACAACTTCAATCTGAGTATCAAAGGCAAGTTACCAGGGAACATTGGTAACCTTGAATCGCGAATGCTTGCAAATTTTATAAAACTAATAAAGTCACTCTTGGGGGACATATCGTCTTGTATCAGGTGATATTCACCGCTCTTTGGGGCATATCACATCAACATTGTACCCGGCTACACACATGCTCGGTAACACCATGTAACACATCATCTTGTACCTGGCCACACATGGGCTCGGTAGTTTCTTATATTGCATCATTCCGTAGCGGCCACGTATGGGCTCGGTAATATCTAACATCATGTTGTTCCATACTCGGCCCCACATGGGCTTGGTAACATCTCATGGTACGTCATTCTGTACCCGACCTCACATGGGCTCGATAATATCCGATACCACATTGTTCTATACTCGACCACACATGGGCTCGGTAATATTTTATGTTTCGTAATTCTGTACCCGGCCTCACATGGGCTTGATGATACCTCATGTCATATCCTTTCGTACCTGGCCTCACATGGGCTCGGTAATTCACAATAAGTATAAACATGTATATATATATATAAATATATATAAATGAAACACATGTTTAACTTACTTAGACTTCTAAAATTAAACATAGAATAGACCACACTTTATAGCCTTATGGTGCCATCCGAAAACATATCTAACTCAAAAGATAGCGCTGGTGATAATAATGAACAGGAACATGAACAACTTAACCACGGAAGGCTCAAGACAGTGAAATTTTACAATATATGGATCATTTAGGAAGAAACGCTTATATCAAGTCATGCCAAGAAGGAAAGACTACCTTACATACCTTTTTGAAGAACCAATTAAACCTTCTGGGTTCCTACCCTCCTATAACGGAAAGCTTCACTTCGGAGGAACCTTCAAAATCAAGATAGCAGAGGAACGTTTGATACATGAATGAACACGAGAACTTTACTCTAATCTTTTCACTAAAATTTCTCTTTGAATCTATCCCTGACTCGTTTAGGGAATTTCTTGGGAGACTTGAGAGCTTTCTAGGTGAGTTAAAGTGGGTGATACTTTTTACAATGGAAGAGAAGGAGCTGCACTGCCCTTTTTCTACCCTACCAAGCATAGAAATTTCCGTAGCTCCACATGCAAAATGGATCGCCCTGCCCCAATTGCAAAACCGGGTGAGATATGTCGCAAGTTCAATAAAAGTGTGTAATCCCTTTGTCACCTACATGTCGCCGATCGATTGGCCAGACTAGAAACCAAGCTTATCAATTCTAAATTTTACATGTGGGGTGTAACATCAACCCAGCCTTCACAACATTCGTCCCCGAATGTTAAATTCCAGTCAAACTCTGGAGACGCTTTTCTTTAATCATTTTTCATGGTAGTTGATCTATGAAAGCATACACATTAATGGAGAATATTGATTACCTATAAACATATCTGGTGATAATTCTAGGTTCTGTTGGCCTGACAGTGCATAGATACGATTCTGTGGCCCGCACGAATAACATAAATCTAAACCTTTGCGACATGTACCAAAATGATTCTTACCATAGTGGTCACAATATATAATCAGGGGCCTTGCTTCACAAGAATTCCTGATATACAATAAGCTTTGTCCCCAGAAACTCTGGCCCTGACCGGAATAAGTGGTCCAATCACAATGCAGGCCTTGGGACTGTGATGGTACATTAGCCGCCGAATAAGATGGATGCTGAGAAATTAGAGGTTCAAATTACCTCGAGACCCCCCTGTATCCTCTGTGGACCGAGTTGTCTTATAGTGGCTCCGATCATGCTCTAGGATGATCCATTATTGCCTCTTACGATCCTCTAGGTTCTGTGCATAGGCTTGAATGCGAGCAATGTCCTGGATCCAAAGAAGAAGTAACACATTCATTAATTAGATGTGGCTCCAAACCGCCCACAAATTAATGTACCTGATCACTCATCTCTGCCACGGTCGAAGGAGCATACTTGACCAAGAAGTTAAATTGCAGGTTGTACTCCCGGACACTCATATTACCTTGCTCTAACCATAGAAATTTGTCTTTCCTGGCTCGACAGAGCTCAAAAGGCAAATACTGCTACATAAATGCCTCCGAAACCTCCCTCCATCCTGCTGGTAGTGCAAGAGGTCCTCTAGACTGTTCCCAAATTGTATACCATACCACAACAACATCCTGCAACCTATACGAAGCAAGCTCTACACACTTGATATAAGTGGCATGCATAACCCGTAAAGTCCATTGCATTTAATCTAAAATAGGGATCTTCATTTGGATCTGTTCCTGTGAATATTTGAGGGTCCAAATTAATGAAATATCAAATCCTTGTACTGCTTGCTCTAGTTGAAGTAGCAGGGGCTTGATGCTGGGCCTGAGAAGCTATTAATTGAGTCAATAACTATACTGCACTTCTGATGGTAGGCTATGATCTCGTATTTTAGTCGCTTAGTGCACTCTAATTAACTGCACTTTGCTTGTGTTTGGGCTTTAATTGATAGTGTTTTGCACTTATTGTGTGTTTTATGCCTTGTAGGAGTGATTTCGAGCTATGTAGATGTTGTGGAATGAATTCGAGCTATTTGGAGCTTTGAAGTTTGAGTAAAAGCCCAAGGGATTAAGCCGGGATCGTGTTCAGGGGTCGAGGACCAAGTCTGGACGTCAAAACGCAAGATTTGAGTCATACTCTGAGAAATTTGCACTAGTGCGACACAGGTGCGAGGCATAGTGCGACGCAGCAGTGTATTTTTGCTGTCTGTTGAATTTTTGAGCTCTTTAGATTTCCCCACTAATGCCCCGCATGGCGCGTCGCCCCATGCGGCGCGCCTGTGTATTTTTTACGGAGTAATTTTCCTATTTCGGCTAGGAGAAGGTGATTTTGTCTAGGCCCAACCCTACTTGGTATAAATACATGGAAAAACATTATTTCCTGGACTTTTGACACATACTCGACCTAAAGAGGCTAGGGAGGAGAAAAAGCACCAGGATTTTATCATTCCTACCTTACTCAAGACACGAGTTTGGATTGAATTTATGTTTTCCTATACTTTAATTTTATCTGTGATGAATTGCTCCATATCTATGGAGTATTTCTCTTTAGGGTTTGATGGACTTGGTGTATTGATGATTGTTTGTGGATTATAACTCTAGTTCTATGTACTGTTGCATTTTTAAATGATTTAATTGTTGCATCTATATTCACTTGTTCAAGTAATCGAGAGAGGCATAACTTGTGATACCTTTGCATTATATTGTTGGTTGAGTTCATTAATTCTTCTAAGTAATCGAAAGAGGCTAGTTGAATCATTGATTAAACCTAGTTAGGAGAATAATCGAAAGAGATTTTTCTAAAGAGCAATCCAGTACGCATTCTTGCATATTTTCACGAGCTTAAATTGGTTCATCTCGCGAGGTTCAGACTTAATCGAGAGAGGAGTTTTTGCTGAACGTTTGAACTAATAATTGAGTGAATTCGAGAGACTCACTTGAACATTATAAGTGAATTATCTAGAGTTAGATCCCAAACAATTATCTTGCACCTATCCTATCAACCCCTATTCTCTCCCATTGATAACTTCCTTGCTTATCTTTGTTTCGATTGCCATTAGTCAATAGCTTTAGGCTCTTAGTTAATTTTAGTTAGAAATCATAGAAATCTAAATTGTTGATCATCTTGAATAGCAATCAAGGTAGAAACTACAATAATACTGTTTAAATCCAATCCCTGTGGATACAATATTATACTATACTTTATTTGATTAGCGAGCAAAATTTAAGTGTGTATTTTGAGCTTGACAAATTTTGGCGCCGTTTTCGGGGATTGACAATCAATAGTTTTTGAAATAGGTTGTAGTGCTAATTCAAGAATTTTTTTTATTTTGTTTTATTTTTTCTCTTTTTACGGTTGGTGTTCTTTGACTGTGTGCATGTTACATGTTAAGATTGGTGCATGACTCGATCTTCTGCAACGGAAGTGCTACCGTTCCAGAAATTGAAAAACAACTGCGACAGTTGAGGAAGGAAAGAAATCTCATCGAGACATCAGAAAAGGTTGGGCAATCCTCAACCAAAGAAACTGTCACTGTTGGGCAATCCTCAACCAAAGAAACTATGGCTGGAAACAGTGATGATAATGTAGATTTGGCTGCAAGAGAAGTAGCCCAACGAAGAGAACAAGCTGCATGGGATGCTGAGGAAGCAGCTATTAGAGATGCGTAGATTATCTATGAAGAAGAGAGGGCTTCAAGAATTGCTCAAAATCAACCCTTGGCTGTAGACCAGTTTAGAAATATAGCTTCCATGTCTGGGAGACCACTTGGCGATTATGCTAGACCAGTCTACAATTAAGGATTATCAAGTGTTAGACCATCTCCAATTGCAGTTGACAACTTTGAATTGAAGCAAGGGTTGCTTCAAATACTGCAAAATTGCTGTGTCTTCAGAGGGAAGCCAAACGAAGATCCAAACACACATCTAATGGACTTCGAGAAGATTATGAACACCTTTCAATACAACAGGGTGTCACAAGATGCAGTGTACTTAAGGGCGTTCCCTTTTTCGCTCAAAGATGATGCAAAGTAGTGGCTTCGGAGCTTGCCCACGGGATCGATTAGAACATGGGATGAGATGACCAGAAAATTTCTTGATGAACGAAAGGAGTAATAAGAAGTAAAAAGGATAGAGACACTTCCCAACTAGAAAGCAAAGTTCCCATAAAGATTCCGGTTAAAGAGAGTTCTAATGTGGGGGGCGACCGCATATAATTACCTTAAAAGGGGGTGCCCTCCCTGAGACTTCCTCAGTCATAGTTTTCTTTTTGACAGACTAACTAATTACTAAACAAAATTGCCAGATCAACCATATTGATTCGAATTAATCCATACGCTCCCATTTTTAATAAAATTCCGGCTAGAAGCATACAAGTACTGTAATGTGTTTCTCCATGGGTATCTGGTAACCATGTGTGTAGGGGGATAATGGGCGATTTGACAGCAAAAGCAATAAAAATTCCAATGTAGAATATTATTTCTAAAACCACTGGATATGACTGATTAACTGATGTTTCAAAATTTAATGTTGGTTCATTAGAACCATATAAAGAAACACCCAAAACTCCCATTAAGAGAAAAACAGAACCCCCCGCCATGTACAAAATGAATTTTGTAGCTGAGTACAGACGTTTTATTCCTCCCCACATGCGTAGAAGTAGATAAACAGGAATTAACTCTAACTCACACATGATGTAAAAAAGTAAAAGGTCCCGTTATGAAAATGATCCAATTTGACCACTGTACATTGCTAACATGAGAATTGGAATAATCGAGAATCTCGAGTAGCTGGCCAAGCCGCTAAAGTAGCTAAAATAGTGATAAATCCTATTAATAAAATGGGTCCTATAGAAAGTCCATCTGTTCCTAATCTCCAATGGAAATAAAAAAAATTGATCCATTTATAATCCTCCACTAGTTGGATTAATGGATCATCCGCTTGGAAATGATAACAAAATGCATAAGTCATTAGAAGGAGTTCTAAAATACATATACATATGGTATACCACCTAATTACCCTATTTCCTTTATGGGGAAGAAAAAAAATTAAGGAACCTGCAAATATTGGAAAAACTACAATTATTGTTAACCAAGGAAAATAATTCGTAGTAAAGACAAGATACACTTGGACCATAAAAACCTGTGCTCAAAATATTTGATTTTCGACGCACAGATTTGTCGGTAAAAAAATTAAATGGATTCAATTAGAGTTTACTCGAACGTATCAATAAGCTAGACCCATACTGTGAGTTGATTCATGCCATAAATAAACTCGGACACTCAAGAAATCTGTTGGACAGGCGGATTCACATCTCTTAAAACCAACACAACCCTCTGTTCGTGGAGCAGAAGCAATTTGTTTAGCCTTACAACCGTCCCAAGGTATCATTTCTAATACATCGGTGGGGCAGGCTCGGACACATTGAGTACATCCTATACACGTATCATAAATCTTTACTGAATGTGACATTGGGTCTATATGTTTTTGAATGTTATAAATTTTCAATCTAGTAAACTTAGAAACGAATCATATAATCATATATTTATATACCAGATGAATCATTGAGTTATCATAATTTTCTAATCAACCCCCTTTTAGATTGGTTTATGAGATATGAGAGAGGGCCAAAACACTTTGATTTCTTATGTTTTGCAAACAAGATCACACCTACGTAGCAAACATGCTAATTAAAATCGATTGATCAATATTAGAATATAGATGATTAATACTAATTATTTAACAAATTTGATTGGTGATACGAGTTGATTTTCTGTTAGGTAAATTGATGAAACAATAGCCAGTCCAATGGCTGCATCAGCGGCTGCAATAGGTATAACGAAAATTGAGAAAATGTCCCCTTTTAATTGACGATTAGCAAAAAAATTAGAAAATATTACAAAATTTATATTAACCGCATTCAATATAAGTTCAAGACACATAAGGGCTCTAACCATATTTCGACTTGTGATCAATCCATAGATCCCGATAGAAAATAAATAGGCACTCAAAACAAGTACATGTTCGAGAATCATTAAACAACTCCTTATCAATCTCGACTCCTTTCAATATGAACACAATTCAACCGATTTAATTGACTAGTATATAACAAGTATGGAACAAAGAAATATATTGGTACTAGATTGACCTAAAGTCTTTCTATTTAGTTCAAATAGAATTGAAGAAAAATGAATGTGATAAGATAGAACAAAATTTTATTTGAATTCCAAGTTTTAATAGAAATTTTTTATTGATGAGCTACAACAATTGCACCTATTAAAGCAACTAAAAGGATTATTGAAATCAGTTCAAATGGAAGAAAAAAATCTTGTGATAATTGAATTCCAATTTGTTGACTATTACTTATAAAATCTTGCTCTATAATCTGGTTTGATCTCGTATTCCAAATAATCCCGTACCATGATGTATCTGAAATAGTAGTAATTAGTGAAATAAAAAGACTTATACAAACCATCGAAGTAATTCCATCTCCTACGGTTCAAAGATGAAAATCTTTGTAATATTCTGAACCATTCATGAACATCACAACAAAAATGATTAAAACATTTATAGCTCCTACATAAATAAGTAGCTGCGCAGTAGCTACAAAATAAGAGTTAGATAGAATATAGAATAACGATATACAAACAAGAACCAATCCCAAGGAAAAAATAAATTTGATTGGGAAGTAATACCACTCATAGACCCCCTAATATAAGACCCGATCCTACAAAGATTAAAAGAAAATCATGTATTGGTTCAGATAAATCAATTTTTTTGTAAAAAATAAAAAACGAAGAATTTCATGACTTTATTGACCTGATCAGGAAAAAAGAATTTTCCAATTTTTTATGATACTTCTTAATTGTTAATTGAATTAAATTGTAATAGGTATGAATTAGATGCTTTTATTTTATTGGACCACTATAAATTCTTTATCCGTCGAACGAGTAGTTTAAACCTATCAATTTTTGATATTATTTATCTACTTTGAAACAATTATTATTATTATTATAACTATAACGTATAAATCCGTTTTGTTTCAATCTAAATTAAGCTAGGAGTCTCATTAACCAACCATTAGTTTGAATTGACCAAGTAAAAATATCATTCTTTTAGATTCGAACTAAGCCTTCGTAATTCGGAATTTTTTTCGAATTTAGAGTTTATTCATTTTTTATTTGAGGTAAATTCGAAATTATTCGAATTGTGTAATCATCAATTACTGACATTGGTAAGCGACCCAAAGCGATTTGATTATAATTCAATTCATGACGATTATAAGTAGAAAGTTCATATTCTTCGGTCATTGATAAACAATTTGTTGGACAATACTCAACGCAATTACCACAAAATATACAGATTCCAAAATCAATACTGTAATTAAGTAATCGTTTCTTTCGAATATCAGTTTCCAACTTGCAATCAACAATGGGTAAATCTATAGGACATACACGCACACATACTTCACAAGCAATGCATTTATCAAATTCAAAGTGGATTCGGCCTCGAAAACGTTCCGATGTGATCAATTTTTCGTAGGGGTATTGAATAGTTACAAGTAAACGATTTGCGTGGGACAGGGTAATCATGAAACCTTGGCCAATGTATCGGCGGCTCGTATTGTTTGTTGACCACAATTTATGAATTCAGTTATCATAGGGAGCATATTTAGAATATCTATAAAAAAGATTTTATGCTTGTTTCTTTCTCTTGTTTGAGACAAGTCGTGAATCTAGAATATTGTAGTCTTTTACAGTGAAAGAAGTTGGGACGAAGTTGTTAATAATAGATTACCTAGAGAGATAGGTAAAAGAAATTTCCACCCAAGATTTCATAGTTGGTCCATTCTCAGCCTCAGTAAAGTCCATCTTGTTGCAATAGGAATGAACAAAAACAAATAAGTTTTGGCTAATGTGATAAAGATACCAATTAGTGTTCCAAAGACTTTACCCTTTTATTTATGCCAAATAGCTCAGGAACAAATATGTACGAAATAGAAAGATTCCAACCTGCCAAGTAAAGAACTGTTACAAATAATGAAGAAACTAGTAGATTCAGATATGAAGCAATGTAAAATAAACCAAATTTGATGCCTGAATATTCGGTTTGATACCCTACTACTAATTCTTCTTCTGCTTCTGGTAAATCAAAAGGTAATCTTTCACACTCGGCTAGAGAAGAAACTAGAAAAATGATAAACCTGATGGGTTGGCGCCACAAATTCCACTCCCAAAAACCATATTTTGACTGCGCTTCCACTATATCAACTGTACTTAAACTGTTAGATAGTCCTGGTCGATGATAACATCACTGTGCCCATCGCTATTACAGAACCGTACGTGAGATTTTCACCTCATACGGCTCCTCAGAGGTCACAAACAAATCTAAAGACCCTTTCCTATTCTTTATCTTGATATGTTTATCAGATAGAGTCAAAATCTATCTTAAGGTCCCAAATTAGACCAATAGAATTCTGTCTGTTATATTTAAAACTAATAAATACAGGCTTCTGAATTGATCACATCTTTTAAGAATTTTCATTTTTCTTTGTTGATTAATAACCTTATCATTAAATATCATTAAATAAAATGCGCTTTATAGCAATATCACATATACATTTCAACCTCGAATTTCAATTACGGAAAAAATTAGAGAGTCCATTAGTTCATGAATCATGACAAAAAATTTCTCTCTCGAAACAGAATTCAAAATGGAATTATAGGAAAGAAAGAATAAAAATAAAAAAAGAAAAAAGTAAGAAAAAGAAGACACCCCCTCTTTTTGCTTTTGCAATTAGATTCTTTTCTTTCTATTTCTATTTTATTTCATTCCTATTCCTTTCTCAGAAAAAGGGCCTTTAACCAAAGGAAAAGATTACTTCGTTCTTGATAGTTATTTACTTACTCAGTGGATAGGAACATACTCTGGATCAGAATCATGGGGAGTACTTCTTGATTATTTTTACAAACGTAAAGCCCCAATTCACATTCCATTTATGTACAAAAATATCCTCTGGATAACTTACATAATCTCAATTACTAATCCTTTATGTATCTTGGTCTTCCTAACCATCCACTCATTTTTTCTTTCAACCTCTCGTTGTGGAAATACATCTATGGTAATAGACAGTAAAAACTCCATACAATTGATCTTTTGAACCCGCTTCAAGCTATCATGATAATTCACCAATCTTGGGGTAAACAATCTCTATTCCTTATATTTACTTTTTTCACCATTTGATTCTTGTACATAGGAAATGAGACTCAACCTTTTTACTGCAAATTTAGAAGCCGTTTTCTTTCACTCATATAACTATCTGGTTTAATTTATCAACCCAAATGCTGAATAAAAATGAAAATATATATATTCAATCAAATCTTTTTACCTTTGTTTCTGGAAAGAAAAGAATTTGGAGAAATTTTAGGTCTCACTGAATCACACGTAGAGATATTGATAACACACATAGAGCTAATGGTATTTCATAACTAATTGATTGAGCAGCAGCCCGTAAACCACCTAAAAAGGAATATTTATTATTTGATCCATATCCTGACATAAGAAGTCCAACGGGAGCAATACTTGAAATGACAATCCAGAAAAAAATACCAATACTAAGATTGGCTAGAACAAGGTGATCACCAAAAGAAATTACTGAATAACTTAGAAAGATGGATATTACTGCTTTGGGTGGTCCGATGAATAAACGAGTATCTCCTGTAGATGGAATAAGGTTCTCTTTCAAAAGTAGTTTTGTCCCATCTGCTAGATCTTGAAGAATTCCTAAAGGACCAGTATATTCAGGTCCGATATGTTGTTGTATTCCTGCAGATATTTCTCTTTCTAACTAAACAATTACTAGTACACCTATTGTGATTCCTAATACAAGAGTCAAAATGGGGAAAAGCATCCATATGATCCCATAGACTTCTTTTAAGAATTCCAATTTGGAAAAAGAATTGATAGTTTCTATTTCTGTTGTATCAATTATCATTTTTTCAACGATCAACTTCTCTTATAATGATATCTATGCTACCTAGTATTATCATAATATTAGCCAATTTCATTCTTTTAACTAACTGAGAAAGAATTTGCAAATTGATAAAACCTGGTGGGCGAATTTTCCATCTCTAAGGAAAAACGCTATGATCTCCTATGAGAAAAATTCCCAATACTCCTTTTGGGGCTTCAACTCTCACATAAAGTTCTTGTTTCGACAATTCAAAAGTTGCAGAAGATCTTTTACTAATAAACCGATATTCAAAACCATTCCATTCAGGATCTTTTAATTTGTCAAAATGTCGGATTTCTAAATTTTCGTAAGGCCCTCCTGGAATTCCTTCCAGAGCCTGTTGAATAATCTTTATGGATTTTGTCATTTCACCAATTCGTACTAAATAACGAGCTAATGAATCCCCTTCTCGTTGCCATTGAACCTTCCAATCAAATTCGTCGTAAGACTCATAATGATCAACTTTACGAAGATCCCATTATATTCCGGAAGCTCGTAGCGTTGGTCATGATAAACCCCAATTTAACGCTTCATCTCCCCCAATAATACCTACGCCTTCAAATCGTTATAAAAAAATAGGATTCCGGGTAATAAGTTTTTGATACTCAGCAACCGCTGTTAAAAAATAATCGCAAAAATCCAAACATTTATTTATCCGGCCATAGGGTAGATCGGCAGCCACTCCCCGATACGAAAATAATTATGCATCATTTGCATACCGGTGGTAGCTTCGAAGAGGTCATATATCAATTCTCTTTCTCGAAAAATATAGAAGAAAGGGGTCTGCGCACCAATATCCGCCATAAAAGGGCCTAGCCATAACAAATGAGAAGCTATCCGTCTCAACTCCAACATAATGACTCTGATATAGCTAGCCCTTTTAAGTATTTGAAGATTGCCTAATTGTTCGGGTCCATTTATGGTTATTGCTTCTGTAAACATAGTAGCTAAATAATCCCAACGTGTTACATAAGGCAAATATTGTATAATTGTTCGATTTTCCGCAATTTTCTCCATCCCTCTATGTAAATAACCCAATATTGGTTCGCAGTCTACAACATCTTCACCATCTAGAGTAACAATGAGTCGAAGAACACCGTGCATTGATGGGTGCTGAGGCCCCATATTGACTATCGTGAGGTCTTTTCTTGTAGTTGGTGTAGTCATAAGTTTTTTACCGATTCATTCTTTCATGAATTGCTGAAAGTGAAAAGAAGTTCATCAAAATTTAATCGAAACATATAAGTGAAAATGAAATGACTCTTCAAATAAATCAAATTAATGAGTTTTTTCCTCTCAAATGTCCAACTGATTAATTAATTCTTTATAACATACTCTATTTTTTTGACAAATAAGCTAGCAGTCGTTGACGTTTTCCTAAAATTTTCTTCAAACCTCTCTGAGATAAATACTCTTTTTTGTGCAATTCTAAATGTGAAGTAAGTCTCCGTATGTTATTAGTGAAATTGAATACTTGAAATTCAATAGATCCTCTCTTTTCTTCTTGAGAAATAACTGAAATGACAGATTTTTTTACCATAAAAGAATTTCCCCTTGTCTTTATTTTACAGATATGAATTTTATCAAATTTTATTGATCAGTAATAATAATGCCAGTAATTTGAACGTGGTATTTAGACTTAATTTCTTTATGAACTCCTAATTTTATCAATTCCAATAAATTAATCAAATTCAAAATTTGATTCAGATAGGAATCCAAAAAGATGGTAGGTACATTTTTTTCAATCACAAAAGTGACTAATTTAAACCTAAAATCCTAAAATAAAGAAGATTCTGTTGATTCATTTCTAGATCTGATCGATACCTTATTGATTTAGTATCGTCTACTCGAATTAGACTCGAATGAGATGTAAGACAACGCATGTGTACATTTGCTTACTTTCAGATACTCTGTACGAGACATGGTATATAGTACTATCAATTTATTTTCAATCGTGGATACATATGTATCCTTAAGATACTGAAACGATTACCATTATTGGTATCAAACCAATAACGATTCATACAAGCTAAATCTTCTAATCGATAATTAGGCCAAAGAAAGAACTTCAATTTAATTAATTCATTTTTCTCTTTATAAAGAGGTTTCCTTTCATCCAAAAATTGACTCCAAATTTTTACATTGTTTTCGTTGCAAAATACTGAATTTCTATTGATGCCATTCCAATTCAAAGAATTAAAAAAACTTTGAATTCTCAATTCTCTACGACGTCTAGACCATAAAATATTTTCAGGAACAAGCAAATAAAAATAATTTTTGTCTATATTTATTCTTTGAGTTTGAGGTTGCAGAATGAATTCATCAAAATTCTTTTTATCAACATATCTTTGTTCTGGGTATCTTTGATTAGTTTGGTGTTTATGAACCAATGAAATAACTATAGTTTGATACATAATAAATTGTCCATTATTTTTTACAGACAACCGAATAGGTTCGATAATCAATGTCCCCTTCTTCATCAATTCTGTAAGAGTTAAATTCTTCTGAATCAGCATTATATCCAAACTCATTTATCTCCTTTGAGTTGACGATATAGCAATTTTACTTGGATTTATCAGTCGAAGCAGGAGACAATATACCTTGATTTCTCGATCATTCTTTGATTCAAAGCATCATTCCATCTTAATTGAAAAAGCAAATAACGTTTCAAGAAAAAGTCTAATTCTGCTTCCGTGTTGCTTTTGTATTATTTTTTCTTTTTACCCTTCTTTGTGTCTGGTTCCGCGTAATCTTTTTTAAGAGCGTTTTGATGTTTTGAGAGAACAGGACCCAGATTTTCTTTGTTTTCTATATCTGATCCACACTCTTTTTCTGCTTGACTTGCGGGTTCTTTTTCTTCTTGAATTCGATTCTTTATTTTTTTATTTGATCGTAGAAAAAGTTTTGTTTTTGGTTTTTATTGATGTTTTTATTTTGACTAACATTTTCATTTGTATTCAAATTTAAAAGAAGTAATTTGCTTGGTATAATCCACGGTTTTATTTTATATACATTATAAAGTGGTACAAATTCTAGGAAGAACTAAAATTCCAGATTCAATATGGGACGATTTAATATTTTTTCATTCATTCCCATCCAATCAAAAAAGTCTTTTTTTTCGAATTTTTTTGGTTGCTTTATGCATTTTGATGAATCGTAAGATAAAAAAGGCCTTTTTTCTCAATTTTATCAATTATTTGATAATTATTAATACCAATTTTAGTATTTGGATTACTGTTGGTATCGATCTTAACCCAAGCCTCAATATCTTCTTTTTGTTTAAGAGAAAAATGGATAATTTTCCAATCAAATTATTTTCTGTCGAGATTTCTTTCTATACATAGAATATTGCCTTTTCTTTGATAATTATTGATATGAACATTGCCGAGCATATAAAAAAAGTTGTGTTTGGACGTGTTGGAATTAGAAGAAATTTCAAGGTTCTTATTTACTTGAAAGGGTAATCTAGAAATAAAAGAGACATTTTCTTTTTCATAATTAATTGATTAATATGCCAAAAGATCATATCTATAACATTTTTTAAAATTATCTTTTTGGTTTGCTAATGAATAGATGCAGAATCATTTTCTTTTTTGTAATGAATTGATTGGTCTTTTTCATATGAATTCCATTTGTTTAAATTTCGATTTTGAGCCATACAAATTTGATTAACCCTATTTCGCTATTTTTGTGGCATTAATATAGACCATCTAATCTGAGATAAATTGTATTGATAATGCCGTCTTAACCAGTTTTTCCATTGATCGATTCTATAACTATGAAGTTTTTTATGTTTTAATTCAGAATGAAATATTCCTAGTGTTCTAAAATAGTCCTTTATTTTAGTCTTACGGAAAAAAGACGCTCTGTTATATTGAAGAACAGATCTTAATTTAGACAAATTAATAACTCGGGTTTGTGATAATTTGTAAAATACATATGCTTGTGACAAGTAGGATAAATCAAAACAAATATGTGAATTTTTCTTACAAATATTATAAAGTGACTTTTTTATAGTCGAAATAAAGTGAATTTTTTTTGATTATTAATTTTTTCTTGATTTATTTCATTATTGGAAATGTATTTATCAATCAATTTGTTTGTTGATTGAAGAAAGAGTTGTGTATTAATTCTGGGAATATTAATGATAGATAAAAATAGATCGCTGTATAATCTTTGAATGAATAATTTTAGAAAATAATAGAATTTCCATATTAATCGAGTATTTTTTTTTTAATATTTGGAAAATATTTTTTGGCGATTCGAGTTTTTTTAATATTATTTGTTTTATTAGGACTAATGTCTATTTCTGGAGTTACTTTCTTTTTCTCTTTTGTAATGCTTTCTATTTGATTTTTGATTGTACTTGTTCTATCAGTCAAATCCTTCATTTTGCTTTCTATCAGTGAAGAATTTGGCCAATTTTCAGATTTAGTTTGACTAAATGATTTGTTAATTATCTGATTACTAATTAGAGAATCTTTTTCTTTTTTCGTTTCATTCAATTCTCTATTTCTTTGAATCCAAATAATACAATTGGATTGACTTTTGAAAGTTCTTTTTTCATTTTTTTTTTAATAAGTAGACTACTTTTGATAAGCCATTTTTTGGTTTCTTTTGAAACTCTTCGAAATAATTATATTTTTCCTTTTAAAACTTTTAGAGTTATAAAATATTTCTTTTTGAATTTTTTAATTTTTTTTTCGAGTTCCTTAAAAATGGGCTCAAAAAAGGAAGGGCATTTTCGGGGAGAACCAAAGGGAAGTTCAGCTTCCATTCCCCAAACTGTTAAAAAACAAAAATCATCTTTTTGTTTTTTCTTTTTCATTAGCTCTCCACGAGAGGAGTACAATTTAGATATATGCCAAGGTTTCAGACAAAAAGAAAATAATATTTTGATTTGAATGCCATCTTTCAACCAATTTTTTGGAAATTATGTTTCTGATAATTGAACACTATTATAGTACATTTAATATGCATTTCTCTATTCCATTCCTGCAAATCTTCATACTATTCAAGAAGTTGCAAGAATAACATACGCCCGAGATTTTTGGCTATTATCAATGAAGGTAATATAATATATTTTCGAAGAATTGATTGAGTTATTAACATGTAACCTCTTATTATTTGCGCAAAAGGAATGGTATCCCAGGATTCTGCTATCATTATCCGTGCTTTTTCCTTTCTTTTGTTCTCCCCTATTTTGTCCTTTTCCTTTTCCTCTTCTCTTTTTGTTTGTTCTTCTCTAGACTCTAGAATCTTGAATTCTCCTTCTTTACCTGACCAATTTAGAAAAATTAGTTTAATCAGTCCAGAGATATTAAAAGAAAAAAGAAGGGGGGG